>JAODPA010138736.1:2131-16068 GCA_025585075.1 Nepenthes mirabilis | reverse complement strand
TAAAATTTTAAGTCGATTGAAATAAATCAGCCAGAGAATTTAGTTTAATAAGTTTATAATATGTACGATGTGAATGCATGTTTTGTTATAATCTTCTTGAATACCGAACTCAATTATCATTACAAAAACTTAGACTTTTCTTTTACAATATGAAAGTTTAAAATTAAAATAATTATTTATCATTTTTTAGAGGACCAAAACAATTAAAATTAAAAAAAAAAAACTTTAAGTAAACAACCTGTATATAAAAGCACCCATAGGAAAACGAAACCCACGTGCTATCTTGTTGAAAGATAGACGCGTATATTGAAGCAATACCAAACTTACAAGAATGTTGACCCACAACCTGCTAACAATTATACGGATCGAAATAAGATAGTTAGTATCAATTGCCTTCCATCTCGGCACTGTTGCTACTCAACCTGTTCATTTATGAGCTTCAATTCATCCAGGCACCCATAAATTTACTCTGCTCATCAGCATCATATCCGAAGGAAAATTTTATGAGAAAACACCGAAAATCATGAGGGCAATAGCAAATTTTATGAGTGAAATCGGGATGAAGCTTGGTCGACTCTTCTTCCCTACCTATTCTTTGATGGTTTTCCATTGTTTTATTTATTAAAAACTCACTCTTTCTCTTTCTAGCTTGTTCAAGTGGTGTGGAGCCCATGACTGGTCCTAGGCTTTGCTGGCTTCAAGCTCTCCTTTAGAGGTTTTAATGAGGTTTGCCTGCTGAAAGAGACCGTTTAGTTTCAGTTGGCCCCAGTACTCTCATATACCTAAATATTGATGGTTCCTATTCAATCTGTTCACCGGTCTCATCGCCTTCATGCTAGTTCTCATACCAAACGAAGCTGAATGATAAAATTTTATTGGAAAGGAAGCAGACTCGTCTTCGTCTTCTTTTCATATATATTTTTTAATTTTTCTTTCCAGCAAACAATTTGAAGCCCACTAGCGATTTCTCTTTGATTTGATGGATCAGATCTGAAAATCTCATAGCCACACGTACTATTGTTCTCTTCCTCCAGCTATTCATCAGCTACCTAACAAAGTTGTCAAATTATAAGGTAGACTCCCCCCTTGCTCCCCTACTCCTCTCTCTCTCTTCATGTATTCCATATTCTTGCGAAGTTTACACTTTGTTGAATTATTGTGATCGAACTGTTTTCTGGGGTTTTGTGAAAATTGATTACTATTTTGTTTATTGAATGTGACTTCTATCCAATAATTTGTTTCTGTTATGAGTTGGACTTTTCTGGATATGAAGTGGCTGACCAAACTCCTTGTTGCGAGGAAAAATACACTTTGGATTTTACTTACCTTTTTCAGCGCTCCTCCCCTTCCCCTTTATTTGTTGATTTTTCACATTCAACCCTTTATAGTCAGAAGTTTTCTGTTTCAGGGAGAAATATGATCGGGTTTCAGACCTTGAAGCCTTTGATCCGTAGTCTGGTCCAATTCTGAAATGAATTAGTGAAAAAGATGGCCCTCTGATGTCATCACTTTCGTCTGTTGAACTGCAAAATTCAATAAATTCCATATTCTGAGCCTTGTTTTACTGGTTCCTGGTTGATTCTGGTGTGTATTATCTTCTAATTTAGTAGAGGGAGGAAGGATTTGATAGACTGGGGTTTTCTTGTCTAAAGTTCTTTGGCACCCACATCAAATGTGGAGATTCAGAGGGAGGCTTGGCTGAGATGAGGGATGCTTTCTGCGTTAATGAGCTTTATGAGGGCCTGTTTGTGGCCAAACTCGGGCTCTAATGTTCACGCCAGGTCAGATTCTGCGGGGCGTCGAGATGGGCTCCTATGGTACCAAGACATTGGGCAGCATGTGCACGGTGAATTCTCTATGGCTGTGGTGCAAGCCAACAATTTACTTGAGGATGAGAGCCAAATCGAGTCAGGCAGTTTGAGCACTCTTGATTCTGGCCCATTTGGTACTTTTGTTGGCGTTTATGACGGACACGGTGGCCCGGAGACGTCGAGGTATATCAACAATCACCTCTTCAGTCACCTCAGAAGTAAGTTTCTTGATTTCTTTCATACCGTTATACTTTGGTGTGTGAATTTATATGCACAAAAGTTTTGATTTCAACTTGGGTGTAATACGAAGAAAGATGACGTACTAAAATAGATTGAATAATGTAACATAGAGAGTTTTTGCCTGTTCTCTGAAGTGAGATTGTCATGGTTCTAGACGTCATTTCTCACTTCTCTTTTGAGTTGCTTGTTTATGTTTAACATGCATCTTTGATTCATTATTTTTTATGAATGTTTCCTTTTTGGTTCTATTGGACTTGATCCAGTTGTATGCCATATGATCTTGATGCCTCCTTGTGTATGAAACTTAATGGCATGTATAATTTATCGGGTAATCGATGTCAGCAAACTATTAATTATGATTGAAATTTCTATCCCTTCTTCTAAGTATTTGTTTTGTGACCTTATTTTGAGGTTTTAAGAAGTTGGGATTCCACTTAGTCTTCTTCAGAGCAAGCTGTCTCACTATTTATGTTGCAGGATTTGCTTCAGAGCATCAGTGCATGTCTGTGGACGTAATACGGAAGGCTGTTCAGGCAACAGAAGAGGGGTTTTTCTCTGTTGTTAGCAAGCAATGGCCCTTGAATCCCCAGATTGCTGCAGTTGGTTCATGTTGTCTCATTGGTGTTATATGCAGTGGGACACTTTATATTGCCAACCTTGGTGATTCTCGAGCTGTTTTGGGAAGACTTGTAAGGGCAACGGGAGAGGTTCTATCCATTCAGCTTTCGGCAGAACATAATGTGTGTATAGAGTCTGTGAGACAGGAGCTGCAGTCTTTGCACCCGGATGATTCACAGATTGTCGTATTGAAGCATAACATCTGGCGTGTGAAGGGCCTCATACAGGTAGAACTATTCATGCTTTGTAGCATGTTTATGAATTATAGGATGAGTCTTAGTATAAGGGTTAGGTTTCTCCATTATACTTTGAAGGTCACAAATTCAATTCACCTAAATATTTCTGCATTACTGGGACAGGGTTGCTTATTTATTTCAGAGTCTACTTATATATGACTTTTTCCATGGTTTGCAATGCAACAAACTTTTCGGATGGGGCTACCCTTTACAAATGTTTATTATTTGGTGATACGGGGCCTATATCCTTGGTAAATAACTGGGATGATCTAAAACAAAGTTTCAATATTACTATTTTTGTTCAACAAGATTCCAAGGTGGATGATTGACTCATTTCATACTATAGATATTATTAGGGTTATATTTATGTTGGCATATTCTGTGACCATATTTTGTCGTGTGTTGATGTTGAGTTGTGTTCATTGAAATACTACATCAACTTATTTCCATGCCTGCTGTTCACTTAATTCGCTCGAACCTTAATTCCAGTAGTCTCGCACTTGCTGTTTGCTCACTGTGCGCTCGAGTATCAAAACTAGTAACCTTGCACCCAAAACTCACCGCCCACTCGCTCGAGCGCTACTGCGTTTCTCTCTTGAAACCCTAGGCGCGCTCGCCGCGCAATCGAGTAGCGCTCGAGTGATGAGGCAACGATTTTTTTAAATGTATTTTTCAAGGCTCTCTATATAATTATCCATTCTTTTAGTTGCCCTACTTCTTGCCGATGCATTTTGGAGCGCCCCCTTTGAGAGAAAACAATATTCTACTATTCTAATCTTACTTCATTTGAGAAAACCCCAATTATATTATTGTGTTCCTGTGTTAACGGTTTTCTCACCACTTTCACTTTACTGATACAACACTTCCTACCCATTTACTTTCGTTGGCGATGTTGGTATTGTGAAGAAGGGGTTTCGGTGGTGTTTGCTACTTCAAGCGATTTGTGAGGGAAGATTGACGTGAAGACTGGAAGGTGTCTAGTTTCGTTATCGCGGGTAAATCTAAAGAGTTATTTGGTAGAGATTGAAAAAGCACGATTCGGTGCTCACGTGTTTCGATCCCGTTACAAGTATAGCGGAAGCAATAAAATAAATTAATTAAATTAAATATCCGATACACGTAAAAGAAAAAATGGTGAGAAAACTCTTTAGATCTTGAAGCTCAAAGAATGTCTTTTGGTTTTCTCAAGAGAAGCTAAAGCAATTGAAGCATATAAAGCTTTCTTCTCCAAAGGGGGCTCAAAATAATCTCTCCAGAATGTTTATGGCGTCCTTAGGGTTTCAAAAATATAAGCCAATATTTATAGAGGAGCCAAAAATCGCGTTTGAAATTCTGCCCGCTGGGCCGCCGCTCGAGCGGCCGTAGGGTTTCGTGGGAAACCCTGCGGGCGCTCGAGCCGGTATCGAGCGCGCAGTGAGCGGCTCCCATTCTGGGATTTCGGCTCGAGCGGCCAGCGAGCATGCATCAAGCGGTGGAGGTTCTGGTTTTAAGGCTCGAGCCGCTAGTGAGCACCAGGCGAGCGGGCGGCCTTTGGGCGGGCTCGAGCGTGTGGAGAGCGGACCGAACGAACTTTAACCCGACAACTCACAACCCGACATCAAAACAATGATACATATGGTCACGGAATATGCCAATTAGACAAATGACTCTAACAGAGATCATATGACGGGAGTAAATTGGTTAGGTTAGCGTGTCGTTACCACCCGATCTGTAAGTTGATTTTCATAGTGCATATCTTCCATAACTGTTGAAGCCCGGAGGATTTTACTCGATAGCCATAGTTATTGATGTTTTCCTTCGTCACTAAAAATTGCGTCTTTACATTACTATTTATTGCTTTCTACTTTATGCTCGTTATTTGCTTCATCTAGATTGAAATATTCTTGACGTGTATTGAATATTTATTTTCGTATTACTTTCATTAATTTTTCAAGGGGTCAGAATTTTTATGTGATTTGGGACGAAACGTCCTATTCAATTGGTATGAGAGACTCATCCCGATCTGCGATCCCAAATCTAGATGCATATGAGCGGATCTCTATTTGTACCTCCCTTCTTTGATGGGAGTAATTATGCGTATTGAAAAGTTCGGATGAGAGCCTTCTTCAAATCGATGGATGAACACGTATGGGCCAACACCCAAGTTGGGTGGACTCCACCCAAAAGTACTTTGGGTGATGAACCGAAAGCTCTGTTTTTATGGACAAAAGAAGAGCTTGATTTGTGCAATTGGAATAGCAATGGGTTACATGCCATTTTTATGATGGTATTCCCCAAAGAGTTTAAATATATATTCATGTGCAAAACTGCTAAAGATGCGTGGGACATTCTTGAAGTTACCAACCAAGGAATTAAATTGGTTAAAAATTCAAAATTGCAAATGCTCACAACTAAATTTGAGGAAATTAGGATGCAAGATGACGAGACATTTGACGAATTCTATGCTGAATTGAATGACATTGTAAATTCTACATTTAACTTAGGAGAAAGAATTCCAAAAAAAAGAATTATTCGAAAAGTCCTTAAATCGCTTCCTGAATGCTGTAAACCCAAAGTTACAACGATTGAAGAAAGTAAAGATCTCGACACAATGAAAAATGAAGAGCTGGTTGGGTCTCTTCAAACTTATGAGCTCGCACTTTCCCAATCAAGGAAGAACAAATCTATTACTTTAAAATCTATTAGGAAAGAGAGAAATCGTGACTCAGATGACGAGTCGTGTAGTAATGAAGATTTCGCTTTATTTGTTAAGAATTTTAAAAAATTTTTGAAGAAAAAGAAAATATTATCTAATAAACAAAAAAGAAACTCAAAAAGTTTGATTTCTCCTAAAAGCGACAAGGACAAACTTGAGTTCAAATATGACAAACTCAAAAACAGTCAAGGGGTTCAGTGTCATGAATGTCATCGCTTTGGCCATTATCGTACTGAATGCCCAAATTTTAAAATCCAATGAAATCAAGCCTTGAAAGCTAATGCGACTTTAAATGATGACGAAGAAGGAGATGTTGAAAGATGTATTGACGAAGGACAAGCCAAATATATGGCTTTTATGATCTCATTGTGTGAAAATGATGGACGTCTAGAAGAAAATCTTAATCAATCCGATAACTCTGAGAACGAGTTAAAAGCTGAACTTTATAACCTTCAGGATGCTTATGATAGATTGTTTAAGGAATGCCTATAGATCAAAAAAACTAATGTGTTGTTATAGTATAAATTGATAAAAATGAAAAAAGAAAAATTAGCTCTTAAATCTATATTAGACACAAAAATTCAAGAAATTGAGAAATTGAATAGCTCATTTACTGAAAGAATCAAGACTTTTGAATCTGATCTTAAAGTTGCTCGAAATGATCTGAAATAATTTTCAAATGAATTGGATCATATGCTCAGTTTGGGAAAAATCAGAGGAAGTAAAATTGGGTTGGGTTATTCAGAAAATACCTTAAATGTTAATGTTAACTCTAAAACTATATTTGTTCAAGCCATGTCTATCCCATGACAAAGCAGCACGTCGTCGGCTTGTGTTGATCAGTTGTTAAGAGTTTCCCCAAAGAAATGTACCAATACACAAGATTATCAAATCTTAAAGAGTAAGAAAAATTTAGGCATTAATTTTATTAGGAAGCCAAGGTCTAATTTTGACGTAAATGCTAAATTTGTCTCTACATGTCATGGGTGCGTCATTATTGGCCATATTTGCCCCTACTGCACTGTAATGTTGTGTCAAAATAACTTTCAGCAAAATCCAAAGATAGAACATCTCATTCATTGCATCAACATTTTAAATGATCAAGTGACGAATTTAAGTAACAATAAAACGTAGTAAGAAAATATGAATCAAGAGGAGTGAGCTCTATGACCGACAATTAGCTGGTCGACATTCTCACTAAACCTTTGGATAGTGTGCATTTTGTATTTTGAGAATGGCCATCGGTGTTTTTTTTCGCCTCCCGAGAAATGCCTTATCTTCAAGTTCAAACACAAAAATAAATTAAACCTTTAAAACAAAAAGGGCGCGAATTACGGGCGCCAGCCTTCCAGGCGCTCGAGCGCAATTGCCTGTTGTCTTTATCTTCCAGTGTGCAGTGAGCGCCTCCCAAACCCTCATTTGGTGCTCTCTCTTCTCGCTCATCTTCTGCTCTCTCCTACCTCCTCTCTCACACTAACCTTCAGATCTGTCTTCCTTCCTCTCAATTGTGGGCATCTCTCCAGGTAATTTTCTCTCCCTTCTTTGTATTTGGCCATCTGCGCTCCCTTTCTTCCTTAATGGCGGCGCCGCCCCTCACCCCTTGCCTTGTGCTGGATCTCCTCATGGGTTACTCCCATTTTGGCCGACTTCATCGATTTATTACCGCTTTGCTCCAAATCCACCAGTTTGTGTATGGATTTTGTGCATTCTGCCATGGATCTTGTGCGTGGCTTTCCCCCTTGTTTCCTGGTCATCCCGGCACCAATGGCGCCTCCTTTGGTTGTGTACCATTGCCGCACTCCCATGGTTGGGCATTACCCACCGTGGATCCAACCTGCCTTCTCTCACAAGCCCTGCGGCTCATATGCTGCCATGGTAGTGTGCTGCTAGAGCACTGCCCTATTTCAGCCCCTGCTCTGGGGCCCGTCTCGCGCCAAGCACTACACCTCTCCTTCTCATACACCCACATGCCACCACACACTCACAGCCCCAACCTCACACAAACAAAAAAAGAGAGGCACCGGTGTAACATTATGCAGGTGTTCTTAAAGTTTTCTCTTATGTGTGTAGTTTAGATATCGTGCCTACGAAAATCATTGGCACGCAAATTCATCGGCAAGCGTAATCGGCCGAGTGGGCTCTCCACCCCCGATTTCTTCATCAATCTCGAGGTTGAGGCTTCGTTCACATTGCACATGTCTCAACGGCAACTCTCTCTTGAACGGGAAGTCTGCCTTGCCTCTCTCGACCCCTCCATCTCTTCTATCTTCTCCGACCATCATTAGGAGCTGATTCTCACCAATTTGATTGCTCATTCTGCTATCATTATTCAAGAATTCTACTCCAATATTCATGAGTCTGACACCTCCAGATTACCTCGGATGTGATTGCACGGGTTCTCGGACTTCCTTGGGTAGAAAACCCCGACTACCCCTTCACCCTGCTCTCCAGACCACACTTCCATGAGATCGCTATATTCCTTCATGGTTCACCCATGAAGTGGAATGGGCGATCTTTCAAAACTTCTCTTCTGTCCCCTCGGCGTCTGGTCGTGAGTCGCCTTATGCTTACGAATATTTTTCTTGTCTCGCATTTTTCCTCCATCCCCTTGGACAAAGCCCTGTTTCTTTATACCTTCTTGAGTGGGCGGCCTATTGATTTGCCGTCTTACTTCTACTCTCATATCCTCTCATATTTCAACACCCACAAGGATGACAACATCCCCTATAGTTGTCTCATTTAGCGGCTGCTTGCTGGACTAGGCTTTCTTTTTTTCGATCTTCCTCGTCTTTGGCTTGCACGCCCTATCACCTCCACTACCTTTGTCCAGAGCCAATCCCACACTCACCACTTCACAGAGAATCTCAGTGAGCCGTTAGATGAGCCTCTTCCTGAGGTTCCCTCCTATCAGCTTGAGGTTGGACCGTCTTGCTCCACCTCATCCTACCCTAACCCCTCGGGTCCTAGACCGTCCGCTCTTTCCCGGCACTCCACCTCTTCCTTTGTAGCATTGATGGGCCAAATGTCTCATATTGCAGACCGCTTTGAGTGCCTATATTCATCTCAGGAGCGCATCTATGCTTCTCAGTCTCAGCTGCGTTCGGATCTCCTTGCTGGTTTTGAGCGTTTTGACTCTCACTTGGCTACTCAGGAGGTTGCGATTCAACGATTGCGGCATCAGTATGGTCATCAGTCCTTTGGCGATTCTTCTGGGTCCAAGTGATCCCTTCTCTTTGGCTCTCCGTGACAAAAAGGGCAAGACTATATTTTTGCTATTTTTGTTAGGGGGGACATTCTTCTGTATATTGTTTAGGGGGAGTTTTTCTTTTGTTATTCAGGGGGAGTTGTGATGACTTTATTAGTCTTGATGTCTTTATAAATTTTACTGACCTCATTAGTTTTGATGACCTTATTAATGTTCCTATTCTTTGATGTCATGTATGTTGCTATATGCTAATGTACATAGTTGTCCTTTTTTTATGTTGCTATAGACATATTATATCTACTTGTATTATGTCTATTTGTACTAACTATAGTTGACTAGGCACCACAGCCATATTATCGGCACGGCAGCCATAGTATCGGCACAGCAGTTCTCCTGTCTTTGCTCATTTACCTTTTGTATTGATTTTGTTTCTCACTAGGTGTAGATTTTTATGTACATGGGTTTTGTCTCGGTAGTGTCTGAACCCGTGCTTCTTTTGTATTTTTTTTACTTTATGTGTTTTGTCACGGAATTGTTAAAGGGGGTGATTGTTAGGGTCATTTTTATGTTGGCATATTTTGTGACAATATTTGGTTATGTGTTTATGTTGGGTTGTGTTCATTGAAGTGTTTTATCAACTTATTTCCATGGCTGTCCATTCTCGGTGTCCTACACCTGCTGTTCGCCTAATCCGCTTGAGCCCTAATTCTAGTGGCCTCGTGCCTGCTATTCGTTTGCTGTGCGTTCAAGCATTAAAACAAGTAACCTTGTGCCCGAAGCTCACCGCTCTCTCGCTCGAGTGCCAATGCGTTTCTTTCTTGAAACCCTAGGCGTGCTTGCCACACGCTCAAGCCGTACTCGAGCGCTGCGGCAGCGGTCATTTTTTTAAATGTGTTTTTCGTGACTCTCTATATAATGTCCCTTCTTTCAGTTGCCCTACTTCTTGCTGAAACATTTTGGACTGCCCCCTTTGAGAGAAAGCAATATTGTACTACTCTAATCTTGTTCTATTTGAGAAAACCTCAATTATATTATTGTGTTCCTGTATTAATGGTTTTCTCACCACTTTCACTTTACTAATTATTTGTCTTCGTTGGCGACGTTGGTATTGTGAAGAAGGGGTTCTGGTGGTGTTTGCTACTTTAAGTGGCTCATGAGGGAATATTGACGTGAAGACCGAAAGGTGTTCGGTTTTGTTACCGTGGACAAATCCAATGAGTTTTTTGGTAGAGATCACGTAACAGGAGTAAGTTGGTTAGGTTAGCGCTGTTGGAGAAAGAGGACGATTGACTTTCCTACTCAAACAACACAGTAATGAATATGAATGAAGAAGAATAATGAACACAAGAATTTTTACGTGGAAAACTCTTATCAATTAAGAAAAAAATTACGGGACAATCCGTCCACTGAACGTATTTCACTATATGAGAGATTTTGGGAACAAATTTTTCCGTTACACAGTAGAGAATAAAAAGAAATTAAAGAACAGAGTATCAGCAACGCACACACACGGTTGCGAACAGTTTCTCCTCCCTTCACCGTTTTTCTCTCGCTCTCCACAGCACTAAGGCTCTACACCAAAAAGAAATTATCTCACACACACACCTCAATACAGCAAGTTACAATACTTGCTTTTAATATCAAAAACCGCACACAGAAAGATCTGGGGCAATCTTCCATCTAGAAAAGGACAGGATCAGTTATTTCTAACAATATGAATATTCCCTATCAAAAAACGGCTCTAGCATAATCGTCTGAGATCATGTATCTCTAGAAAATCTGCTGAGTTGGCATTGTATTGGATTTCCTAGCGGACGGCCAACCGTTGGAAGTCCGCGTTCTCCACGAGACCGGTCAACACCCTTGTTGACCGTCTGAAATTTGTCCTTCTGGAATCTTTCAGTGAATCCGGTTCACTTAACCGCCATACCGGTCAACATTGTTTGCCGGTAATGTTGACCGTCAATCTGGTCAACTCCATTGACCGTCCATCCGGTCAAATGTTGACCAGAATTTTTTTCCTGAATGAAACAGCACATTCGTGCTCCGCCCAAATTCTTCGATCACAAGAACTTCTTCACGGGAGTGATCCCCAATAAGCGCGTTGTTACCATTCGATTTGTAAGATGATTTTTATAATGCATATTTTCTCTAACCGTTGAAGTACGGAGGATTTTACTCGATAGCCGTAGTTATCGAGGTTTTTCCTTTATTACCAAAAATTGCGTCTTTACATTATTATTTATTGCTTTCTACTTTATGCTAGTTGTTATTTGCTTCATTTAGATTGAAATATTCTTTACGTGTATTGAATATTTATTTTCGTATTGCTTCCGTTAATTTATCTAGGGGTCGGAACTTTTGTGTGATTTGAGACGAAACGTCCTTTTCAGATATTAGCAGGAAGCCCTTTGATAACGTGATTTTTATTTTTCAATGATATCCCACCATCAAGACAATTGGATGAAACTCGTGCAACTAATTCATAGAGTGTGATTAATATGGTTTCTAGTCCAATGTGGCATTTAGCCTTCTGTTTCTTGCTTTTTTTTGTAGAAGCACTTGATTTTATGATCCTCTTTGTTGACTTTTTGTTCAAGTAGTAAGGCTTGGTTTCCTGTGAGTGAAAGAACGTGAAAAAATCTCCTTAGCAAAGGATAAGTATCCTTCTTCAATTGAAACTTCTGTGTTGCCAGAACATTAGAATCCAGCACTACCATCCTTGTGGCAGAGCTTTTGTTTTCAGTTACAACTGGAATCAATTAAGTTACCCTTAATTTTTGTGGAGATTTAATTTTTGGTTGTCTACAAAGTTAGTTCTTGAGGAAGCTTTTGTCGCTGTTTGCCTCAGAAAGAATTATAGTGTTGCTGATGGTGCTTCTTTATCAGTCATCATTTACAATCTTCCTCTTATCCTGTTCTCCATAAAGTGTTCATTAAAAGTCTCCAGATCTTTTGTAATACACATTATGAACCCACGAAGTTGTGATTAGCAATTCTAGTTTTAATTGGCCTTCCAAATCAAACTGATTAGAAGATTAAAACAATCTTGTGAACATTTCTAGAATTCGGAAATAACTTGTCTCCCCAGTTTTTTCGCAGCATAATTATTCTTGATTTATGGACTCTACTTTTTGAAGTTTGGATCCATGCAGATAAAATAATTGGTTTCATGATGATATTTTGGATTGGCTCAGCCCATTTATCATTCCTTGTTGTTTTGGATAATTTGCTTTTTACTTGCTAGACAATGTTGCTGTATTCAAAAAATTTTTGGTAAAACAGAAATAATTGAAGGAATCATGACTTATTTTTTGGTAATATTTAGTTTGAAATTTTGAATGCAAGTCCTTATCGTGCTGATAAATACAAAAGGAAATGTGGGTCGAATTAGAGGCCTCTGTGCTCATGAAATAAGTGGGAAAACTGCATCAGATGAGATCTTGATGATGGATTAGTGATTTAAGTTCTGAAATGTCTACGAATTGAGAAGACTGATATTGATATTCTTTCATCTGAGTTCTTCTTCAGAGATATGTTTCTTCCTTAGTGATTTAGATCACATGAAATGCAATTTTACTCATTCCGAACACCGTGTTATGTAGATCTACTCTGTTCATCTTTTTCTGTATTTCTTCTGGCGCCTAGCTTCTTATTCTTGCCTTAGTTGTTGGATCTTCCTATACAGGAGAAAGGAAGAGAGACAAGATCCACTTTTTTCCTTTTGAAAAATGAGAATAGATTCTTCATTGTACCACATCTTATTTTGAAACCGAGTAATTTTACTGTTTGAATCGAGAATTCAAGCCAAGGATGGTAATATCACTATCGGTACTAGTATTGGTTGTGGCTATATTAGTATTAGCAAGATCAATTGATTTTGCCACAAGATGGTCTGCACTCTCTTTGTGCTTGCTGACATTCTTTCAGGCTAACTGACCACCATTTTGATAATGCTTTCAGTTCTATGAGAATTAATAAAGCAATTCCACTGGTGCATTTTATACTGCTTTGATTTCTGTCATTTCATGGTAATACGAAGATAATATGTTATAGTCTCACGATCAACCTCTATGCATGTTGAAGCCTTATAACTAGGCTGCCTATATGACTTTTTGGTGCTGATATATTATATAAATCCATGATCATTTTGTGCTCTTAGTTGCCTAAATTTCTTTGTCATTCATTTGGAAATCGGTCGGTGCGGGTGGGCTGTCAGTGTCTAGCAAATACTTGGCATATGGCATATCCTTCTATAAAAAACAAACCCGCTAGAGTTTTTCTCAGAATGGCTAGATTAGAAACTTGTTTAAGTTTGTCTGTGATGTTCAAAAGCTGTAGTTTTGAGCCTAATGTTAAGATGTTTAAATTATGGAGCCAAGCCTGAACAATGTGCTAGTAAACTCTGCTTTTTTGCAGCTTTATCGAGCCAAGCCTGAACACGAAGCTCCTGCTATACGTATAGTTTGGGGAAGGGTCGGACCACCTTGAGTCTATAAATGCAGTTTTACCTTGCATCGTATGAGAGACTGTTGCCATTACTCAAATCTATGGTCACTAGATTATGTGGCAACAGCTTTATTGTTACGCCAATGATTCAATGCAGTTTGATTTACATAGGGAACTTCATAAATTTATAAACTGGATAAAAACGGTATACTAATGTGAATCTGTGTTTCATTCAATGTTACTTCTCATTGCTTCATCGTATCAGTTGTTCAAGTTTACAATTCATATGACTTCAACTTTATTTGGCCATATCCTCTAATATCCGAGAGTTCTTGGTTGCAGGTGTCTAGATCTATTGGAGATGTATATTTGAAGAAGGCTGAGTACAATAGAGAACCTTTATATGCCAAGTTTCGCCTTCGCGAAAAGTTCAAACAACCCATACTGAGTTCAGAACCTGCAGTTTCAGTGCATGAACTACAGCCACAGGATCGATTCATCATATTTGCTTCTGATGGGCTGTGGGATTACCTTAGCAATCAGGAAGCGGTTGATCTGGTTCAAAACAATCCACGAAGCGTAAGATCTGATCCTCTCCATTAACACTCAGGAACTTATTATATATTTTCAAATCTCTGGTTCTGAATTTGGATTCCTGCAAGTAGTACAGTTGACAATATATA
>JAODPA010138725.1:0-16070 GCA_025585075.1 Nepenthes mirabilis | reverse complement strand
CCCAACAAAAGGGAAAATAATTCAATATTTTGAACAAGAAATTGTTCATTCTATGTCGTGATCTAACCTGATTCAATAATTATATCATGCGCTGGCTTGTTCCCTGGATCACTCGTTCATTATTGCTTGAAAACTGAATTTCCCAAAGTATTTTTACTGATTAGTAACTTTATCATTGGGTTAATCTACTGATTATGGCAATAAACACCACACAATATGATTGGTTTAATTAGGCAAACGCCATTTAATGAAGCTCCAATTATTTCAGATATAAAAAGTAGAGGCATATGACCTTTAAAACCAATTTACCGTGACAAAGACAATATCAGAAATAATCTCTGATCTTCATTAATCTTTACTAACACCAGGAGTTCAATTCCACATATTAATAATGCAGTGAAGACTAGAGCCGTAACTATCAAGGGAGAATACTGATTATTGTGCACTATTCGTATATGAAATAATTATGTATTACCAGTAACAATCGAATTATTCAGATTTTCTAAACCACCACTAAATTCACACTGAATTTCATCTTGAGCCAAAATTTCAAAAAAAAAAAAAAGCAATCGTAAAGCTTCTTGCTTTTTCGATAAGGCAATCCTAGAGTTGCTAATACAAACTCAGCAACTGAATAATTTATTTCATTATAACCATAAGCTTGATCTTCCTTCCGTTGCTTCCAGTGTACAAGTCCCTCACTGTCCTAATTCCTTTCAATGCTTAGCATGTTGTGTACAATACATATGAATCAAATCCTTAAGCCCTTGGGGTCTCAAGAGGTTGATTCCTTATGTCTTGTCCGGGTTCAAAATTCTGCAACACAATGAAGAAAGTCTGTTTTGAAGTCTACAAGAATTGTTTACAAGGTTCACCAATAGTTCGTGTAGGTCTTATTAGGTCAGTAAGGGTCATTAGGGATTTGGTTAATAATATAAGTTACCCTGAAAGCCAAATTAGGGTATCCCTTTAGTTATTTTTCAAAATTGTGTACACACTTGGCAGCTGAAAAGCTTTAGGACCCTTGATGCAAATATATTGGCAAATATGTATCTATATTTAGGCTCCCCATACCGATATTTCCTGAGGCCGTAACAATATTACGATATGTTTTCATATCGCGATATATTGACCAATATGATACCGTCACTTTACGATGTTTTGGAAATTTATTTTCTTCTAATATATCCAATCCCAATACATAATATGATATGTTCAATACCAATATCGATATTTTCATCAATGTTAGAAACCTTTTTCACTCTAGGTTTGATTGGGCTGATTAATGATCAATTATGTGACTACTTCAAAAGTTCATTCCATTTTGTGATGATTTTCAATTACTGTTGATCAATGATTCACCCAGTTATTTCATTTCATTTTCCATCATGAACCGATAAACTAGTTGGCATATCTGCAGTCGATTGGCAATTTGTGGATCATAAAGAATTGGGTTATACTTGATATTGGATCCTATAGCTGAGTCCCTATCGGAAACAAAAGTAGCAAAGGTGACTGTTGGTATGCTATGGTGTTTAGGACAGCGGTGGAGTAGGCTTTTTAACTTCACAATAGATGGAGATTTTGTTAGCAAGAAGAAGAATAAGTTATCAATTGCCCATTCATTGCAAGCAAGTATACAGCTTTGGAACTTCATTCTCTCTTTAGCTGGGCTTAAATGACCCAGCCACTCACTATAAAACAGCTGCTCTTTACTTTGAAGGACTATTTTTTTTCTTCCTAGTCACTTGGACTGTAGTAGTTATTTGGTTTACTACTTAATTCTTTGGTAAATAGGCTTTGATTCTAAAACACTTTAAAAAACCATTGGCTAAAGGTTTGGAGTGTGACTATTTTAGTCGAATGGTGTATTTTGAAAGACGCATAAGACACATATTTGGTTTCAGAAGACGCTTAGTTATGGAATTGTCCAAGATGATACAGCTAGTTGCTCAAGATTTAATATGACTTTTTCATGATGGACACAATGAAGAATGTGAAAGATAGAGAAGGGAAAAGAAGGGAAGAGAAATCAAAAGAGAAGAAAGCAAATCAGACGATAACCATATCATAGCTAATCAAAATGAAGTATATATGTGGTTTAGATAGATCTAGAAGCCCAACCTTAACTAGGAAACAAAAGGACAATACAAAGATAATAAAAATAGAACATAATAATCAAGACTACTAAAAATATTAAACCTACAATAGTAAATAAAGTTAAATAACTAAACCTTCTGTAATATATCTGCATCAGGAGCCCCTTTGCTTTGTGGGCTTCTTCTGCTGAGGTAAGACACCCCTTGGTCATTGAATTTTCTGATAGAAAATACTTTTGCCCCATCCATTATCAAACAAGTGTATCCAAATCTTTTTTTTTTTCGAAGTTAAACTCGTATTCATCAAATTTATAAAATTTGGAGCAAGAGAACTATTAGCCCCACAAGATTTCAAATACCATTGAAAAGGACTGAAAAAAATGAGATAGCGATAGCTGCAATAAAGCATAAGTTTAATAAAAGGATGGCAGGAGTAATAGAATTCCTAACTAATTTCCTAAAAAAATAAGCCTCAAAGATTTTTATGACAAATAAAAGTTTTCGTTAAAATTTCCAAGCAAAAAGGCTCACAATTCCATCACAAAATCAAGTAAAGGCCAACAATATCAATCTTTGATCTCCATCAGTCAACAAGACTAAACCTCAATGCAACATATTCTCTTCAAACACATTGCCACTCACAAAGCTTTTGTATTGGAAATTTATAATTGCCCATAAACATCATGGTCAAGGTACTTGAATGTCAATAATCTTTTCAATTGGAAATTATTGGACTTCTAAGATTCTTGAGTTAGCAATGGTTGCATCTCCAATCATCAAAGAAAACCTCTTTTGGTTTGAATTTATCAAACAACCAAAAAATTGTCACACAATATAATGCATTGTACTCTATCAGATTATGGACAACATTATCGGTATGGGTATAGGTCGCTACTTGTCGGCCAAATAGTGGAATATATATCGATATTGGCCACATCAGTTGCATTTTTTTTTTTTTTTTTTTTTTGTGAATGGAAACTTATCAGGCAAATATGCACCGATTTATTGGCCGAATATCGAGCAATATATCGCTGATACGTGACATATCACGATTTTATCGTGGTATTGTGAAAATAGGTATCGAGGGTCCCAATGCCAATATATGGATCAAAGACTACGAGGTAAAAAATGAAGCATATGCATAAGTCAAAACTCCACAAACATACATGCACATATGGATGAGCATGCAGATACAAACATTGGAAGGAAAAGAATAGAAAAAAGGAGGAAGAGAGTATATGAAATCCTGCAGTTCCAAAGTAATGCATCTTAGAGATAACAGAGGGAAAGCAGAAAATTAAAATCAAATCCCATGACAAAGTCACCAAATATAACTCTCAAAAGCCGTCAGATTCATATATTGGCTCTGGTTATGATGCAAACCAATGCTAAAATTAATGGAAACTAAACCATTGTTAAAGCATAATTAACACACACAGAGTACAGGAAAATAATTGAAACAAAAGGTTCTTCTGTGTAATTCTAAGTCTAAGAAGCACAGACATGAGAAGGGAACATGAAACGGAGATGGCGAGACATTATTTTCTTATAAAAAAGGACCCAAAATATCAGGAACACGTTATCCAAAATCCACAAGTTCTTTTAATATGGGAATGTAGCTGATAAAAACAACATAATGTTATCCAAAATAAGATATTAGAACTCCACCCTTCGATGCAAATGGCGGATTCATAGACTATGAGATTTCTCTCCCTCTCTATAATTTTCTTAATTACAGGAAAATAGCCACAGAAAATCCCACTTTGATTTCTAGTTGGAAGAATTTTATCCTATCTCGACCCTCTTTTTCTGCTTTTCGAAGTAATAGGTTCAAAGAGCTAGTTCTCTCCAACATGTTTCAGAATTCTTTTTTTTTTTTCTTTTTTGATGAATTAGCAAAAAATTATTTATTTTTTTTTAAAGAACCTTTTTTTGTTAAGAAAATTGAAAATGAGCCAAAAAGAGTATCTACAATGTCCCAATTGTGTCCCCCCTGCGCCCCAAACGTGTCTCCAATAAAACTAAGTAAAAAAATTGTGAATGTATATAAACTTGGTAGTGGCACATGTCGGCTTGCAACCTGGCACTCCAAAGAGCACAGTTGAATGCCTCGCGTATTTCGTTTAAACATTGAAGTACTAAATGAGGATGAAAACTTTGTTTGACCCTCATTCTCCCTCTAACCCTATGCATAACTCTCTTTTGCATTGAACCCCAAACTGTCATTTTTCCTCGTCCATCCCAGCTGACATTTTATTTTTTCTCCCTCTACAAGTGGGTGAGCATTTGAGCAATGATAAACTGCTCCCTTGTGAGCAGGAAATCACAGGCTCAAACTTCCAAAACAAATTCTTTACAATACGTTAATTGTGCATCCCTCACAAAACTGAATGAGGGGGGCAGCCCCACGGCCTTAAGGCCGTTGGATCATCAATATCCAAAGGCTCTTATTTTATGAAGTTAAAAAAAATTGTGAAAAAAGTTTTTTATTTTAATTTTTTTAATATTAAAGCATCAGAATATCCATATTATAGGAAAATCAATCAAAAATATAACAACTACCATATTTTTTTAATTTTTAAAATTGATACGTCTCTGGATCCAAACTTCGAACAGATTCGGGCGATCCTCTTGTCGTGGCTCCGACTCCGTTCCCTGAGTTGGATCCTGCACACCACTAAATAGAACAAGAGGTCAGCGTGTTCGGCGGGAAATTGTCCCACCGAAAACACTCCGACGCTCAAGTCAGTCAAACAGTCTTCGCAAGAAAGAAACTGAAATTGAGAGAGAGAGAGAGAGCGTTTGATCCAGATGTAAGAAAGACGTGAGGTCTCCTTGGATCTGGAAGGTGGGAAGGTAGTAAACGGCCATGAGGGCTCGTTTGTTGCCTTAGGGTTTTTTGGAGAAGGAAGGTCGCAGAGAAGACAGACTTCTCAGAGCCCTCAATTCGCATTGCAGAGAGTGTCTGTATTGTGTTACAGAAAGCATGCAATTGAGAGGATGATTGGAAGCGTTAATGAAAGCCTGAATGAAAGCATGCCCCGGATGGTGAACCCAGGGCTTATTTTGTAGCTGAGAGGATGATCCTCTCTCTTTGGAAGGAGTGATTGCCTTCCTGATCTACCAGCCGGCTTGTCTTCTAGAGCGAATGCTAGTTGCCAAGCTGGTCGTGATTGTTTCCTTGTGAGGCGGCCAACAACTTTCCAAATCGGGCGCTTTCCTTCTGTGCATGTTACTGTTAGAAAGTCTGGGTTGGCAAGGATTTGGAGAAAATCTGGCGCCTTCCTTATATGGGAGGCGCCAATATTGCCAATATCCTTTTTGGTGCCAACTGAGACCGTGAAATATTCCTGGAAAGCCGTTGCTGGCCTTTTGATGATTTGTGGGCTTAAACGGATCAAGCTCGTTACTGTAGAAGGGTTTCTTAGGGCCTAACGTGTAAAACACGGGCGGTTAACGTTCGAGTTGACCGTCTGCGTGTGTGTTGGCCGCCCTTATGGTGGATGTCAGTTATTAGCCGCCTGATGAGCCTGAGTAAGCCAGGCCCATTATTATAGTAAAGCCCCTTTGGGCCTAAGGCGCGTAAGGCGGACGGTTAACGTTTAAGAGTTCACCATCCGTTTGAGAGTTGGCCGTCCGGACGGTCAACGCCAACGTTGACCATCCTGGGCCTTTCAGCTTTTGGGGCTGTTTTCTAATTGTGTCGTTAGGGTGTTGACCATCGTTTTGGGCCTCTATTGACTTTTTAGGGCCAACCCATTTTTGGTATACCCATCACTAGCCCCCCATGCTGGTGGGCAGATTTCTGGCCTCCAACATGTTCATGATGGGATACCCCTGGTTGCTTTGAAGATCTTGTGGAACTTCGTGAAAATGTGTAAAGGAGAGTTTGACCAGAATTGTTGACCATCTAGTCAATTCCGGAGTACCAGAATTGTTGACCGTCCTAAGCAATTCTGGAAGCGTCTTGTGTGGCCACTAGCCGATTTACCTGGCAGAGTGCGACACGTGTCTCCCTTTGGTTGGGCGGATATCCCTGCTATTAATGTGCCGGAGATCCGCCTTTTATAGGGCCAAGTAGGGAGGCGACACATGGTGATCCTGACGGCGTCCTTAATGAGGGGCTTCTGCGCCAGAGTTCCGTTCTTTTGCGGGGTCAAGTGAGGAGGTGATACGTGGCAGGATTGACGGCGTCATTAATGAGAGGTTTCACGCTCGGCGCTTAAGTTTTCCTTCCGTATTTTTGAAATCCTTTGTGCCTTCAAACCGTCGTCTTCATCATTCTCGTTTCTCAGACGAACTCTTCCAAAAGAAACCCTAGCTCTCACTCGATTATGGCTTCAGTTGCAGACTTTTCGTCCGTCTTGAGAGAAAACGATGTTAAAGCACTGTGCGTTGAATTTAATATTCCTAAGGAGAGGGCCTAGAGAGTTCCGGGCAAGGACGACAAAGCCTTTGCCCCACCGGAGGGGTTTATCACCGTTTACGAGGCCCATTTGAGGAGTGGTCTCCGCCTGCCGCTGCCAGAGGAGCTGAACTCAATCATGAAGGCTCTGCGAGTACCCATCGCCCAGTTTCACGCCAACGCCTTGAGGTATCTCTGCACCGTGTGTATTTTTTCTAGGAAATTTGGCCAAAAGTTTAGGATGACCGGCGTTAGGGTTGTATTTAAATTGAATCCTGGGAATGAGTGGATACCGCTTACTCCCCGCACCGGAATAAAGATTAGTACGGCCATCCACGATTCGTTGAAGAACTGGAAAAATCGGTTCTTCTTCGTGAATGTGGCGAAGAAGTGGCCCATTGCAAGGAATCGGGGCCTGGTTCCTGAGGTGTATTTTGGTACGCCATCCCCGGCGGATTGCGCCGCCTACGCATGGCTAACCAAGGCCATACGGGCTAACCCGGATGAGTTCAAGAGGGACTTCTTGGTTTCCCGAGGGGAATCCAAGAAGGTCAATTGGGGGCCGCCATTGCCGGTTCAGAAGCTACGCCCTCCGGTCAGGATGATGAATCCTGAGGAATCAAGGGGTGTAATCATCCACCCAAGGCGCTCGGAGGAGGGGGCTACTGAGAGGGTAACTGGGACACCCTCCTCTTCTTCGTCTCAAATCGATTATATGGCTACCGGGATCTGCGGTGGATCCGGCAGCACTGCTAGAGCGGTGAAGTTCATCAAAGACATGCCGGCGGAGCGTAGAGGAGTCATCCTGGCCCAGCCTGCGACGAGGGTGGTCCCAGGTGCTGCCTGGATGGAGTCTGCGAAGGAGCCGGCCCGCGACATTGCTGAGGGCTCGCAAATATTTATTGTGGAGCCGTCGACGAGAGCTGGTCCTACGGCAACCGCTCCAGGGGCAGCAAAGGGGAAGAGGCCTGCTGTGGCTGCTTCGGAGGCGGTGAGAGAGGAGTCTGCCGCTGCTGTTGATGATGATGAGTTTTTGGACCACATTTTGGATGAGCCAACGGCGTGCTCGACGCAAGAGGGCGCTCCTAGTCCATCACCTCCCAGTCCACTGCCGACTGGTCCACCGCCGGCTGGGACAGGTCTAGAGCCCAGGCTTGTGAGGCCTTTGAGGAAGACTTATGAGGTATGATTTCTGTGATGGCTTCCCTGTATTTCTTTCTTCCTTGTGTTTGTAACTCACACTTTGCTTTTGTCTTATGCACTCAAGAAGGCTGATCTCAGCTTTGTCCTGAAAAGTGGAGCAACGTGATCGCATCATCGCGGACCGGGAGGCTGAGATCGCCTGGCTGGAGGCCAAGCTGGCTGCCTCAGGAGGAGAGCTCCGTGAGCAGATTGCCACTCTTGAGGCTGTTATGGCAGGCATGGAGGCAGAGAACGCTGAGTTGAAGGCCGAGGTCGCTCGCTTGAAGGAGGAGGAGGATCGACTTAAGGCGAGCAATAAGCGTCTTGCCGATCGAGCCGCCGCCTTAGAGAACGAGTTGACCACTCGGATTAGCCTCCATGAGATCAAGGGCGCACTGCACGCCCGGCTGTTGGAGGGGCTCAACATTGGACGGCGCGTTGCACGGTTAATTGATCCTGATTTCCCAACTGAGTTTATCAATCAGAGTAACCGCGCAGCGCAACGTAAGGAAGACTTGGTGGGAGAGCCCTGAGACAGCAAGGGTGATCCGCCGCCTTTGTAGCCTTTTTGCACTTTTGGAATTTATGTATATTGTACCTTACTTTTGGAGCAATAAAATGAAAGTTCTTTTCAATTTGATATCCATTGTCCTTATTGCTTTTTGTGTTTGTGTGGATCATTGCATTAGGCGGCCAACCTGGTTGATCGGCGACTATTGTTTGGTTGCCTAAGGAGCTAAGTCCCTAGGCTTGGCAGACGGTTGCGTTAACCAGCCTTACGATGTTGTCCAAGTGGTAACTTGGGCAGTCAGCGATGGAGAAGGAACGCTTCTCACCATTGTTCGATCACGCTACCCTTTCGTTGAGAAGGTTAGTGCGTGGGACAGCCAACCCGGTTAACTGGTTGCCAAGGAATAAGATCCTTAAGTTGGGTAGGTGGTTGTGTTAACCAGCCTGGTGGCGCCATGCAAGTGATGCCTGGTGGCGCCATGCAAGTGATGCCTTGGGCGGCCAATGTTGGAGAAGAAATATTTCTTCTTTTGATCGTCGTTGACTGACGTTACTGCTCCCCAAGAGGAGGTCGTCGCATGTGCCATATTTGCCCTCTAAGGTTTTCTTAGACCGCTATCGGGCCACTTGGATGACCAAGGTTTAGTACGACCGCTATCGGGCCGCTCGGATGATCGAGGTTTCAGACCGCTCATGGTTCACTTGGATGACTAAGGTTTCAGACAGCTCATAGGCCACCTAGATGACCAGAGTTTCAGACCGCTCATGGGCCACCTAGATGACTAGGGTTTAAGACCGCTTATGGGCCACCTGAATGACTAGGGTTTCAGACTACTTCTGAGCCACCTAGATGACTAGGGTTTAACGAGAGGGTGAAGACCCTCCCAACTTAGAGGCAGTCTAGGTCGGATAAACCTGCAAAACAAACATAGTTCATATGTATGCACACAGAGCCTAGGATTCTATATGCTAAGTAAACTCCTCATTTTACCAAATTAAAATAAGCATGCGAATGAATGCACACAGTTGGGTAAGTGCGTACCTAGGTTCCCTATTGGAAGGATCGCTTGAGGTGGGTTGCGTTCCACGTTCGTGGGACCAACTCCCGTCCTGGTTTTGGAGTTTTTATGCTCTGTTTCGCAGGACGGCGGAGACAAGGAAAGGTCCCTCCCAATTGGGAGAGAGCTTGTTGCAGCCGGTCAGCTTGCCAGTGGCCTCGACGCCCCGTAGGACCAAATCCCCAACGTCGAACTGTCGGGCTTTCACCTTTTTATTGTAGTACCGGGTAACTCGGTGTTGGTACGTTGCTGTCCATATTCTGGCGGCGTCGCGGGCTTCCTCTAGCAGGTCTAAATGTTCCCTGATTTTTTGGGAGTTGGTCCGTGGGTCGAAAGACTCCACCCTGAGACTTGGAAGCCCGATTTTGACAGGAATTACTGCTTCAGTCCCGTAACAGAGGGTGAAGGGGGTCTCGCGCGTTGGTTCTTTCAGCGTTGTTCGATAAGACCAGAGGACGGATGGGAGCTCGTTAGCCCAGGAGCCCCCGGCGTCCTCCAGTTTAGTCTTTAACCCGTGGAGTAGCGTACGGTTTGTGACCTCCACCTACCCGTTGGTCTGGGGGTATGCCACCGAAGTGTAGACCAGCTTGATCCCAAGGCTGGTGTAATACTTAGTGAAGCGTTTTCCCGTGAATTGGGTCCCGTTCTCGGTTACCACAACCTCTAGGACGCCGAACCTGCAGACAATGCCTTGGCGAAGAAATTCCAATGCATTGTGCTCTGTGATTTTTGCTAGCGGGACTGCCTCGACCCACTTGGTGAAGTAGTCGATGCCCGCGATGATAAACTTCCTCTGCCCCGTGGCAATGGAAAATTGGCCGAAAATATCAAGCCCCCATTGCGCGAAGGGCCATGGAGCCTGAAGCGACTTAAGGTCAGCGGACGGCTGGTGGTGAAGGTTACCGTGAAGCTGACAGCTTTCACACTTCTTCACAAACTCAAGCGCGTCCTTCTTCATTGATGGCCAATAGTAGCCCTACCTCAAGATCTTGAAGGCCAGGTTTTTTTCGCCTACGTGTGATCCACAGATCCCGAGGTAAATTTCGCCCAGCGCGTAGTCGGCATCCTCGGGAGATAGATAGCGAAGATACGGAGTTGAGTATCCGCGGCGATACAGCCGCCCATCGACTATCGTGTACCAGCCAGCTGTCTTTTTAATTCGCTTGGCCTTTTCGGCGTCCTCTGGGAGTGATCCGTCGGCCAAGTATCTAAGATAGGGCGTCATCTAGTTTTTCGTCTCGGAAATCTGCATTGCCTCCTGTTTCTCTATACTGCGAGCGTTCAGGATCTCCCACATGTCCCTCAAATACTGTTTTGGACTTTCGGTAGCAACGGCTCTAGCCAACCGATCTGCCTTTCAATTTTCAGTTCGAGGAACGTGAATCAAGCTTAGTTTGCTGAAACCCTGGATGGCTTCCCTTGCCTTTGCCAGGTACCTGGCCAAGGAAGGGCTGTTCACCTCGAAGCCCCCATTGACCTGGTTGACGATTAATTCAGAGTCGTTGTAAACCTCCAACCTCTTGGCAGAGCACTCCTTTGCTAATCGCAAGCCAGCTAGCAGGGTTTCGTACTTGGCGACGTTGTTGGTCGCCTGAAAGTCAAGCTTTAGGGAATACTTGATCTCGAATCCATTAGATGTCGTAAAGACCACCCCTGCTCCGCTGCCACTGTCCGTGGACGATCCGTCCACGTGGAGTGTCCATTCTGGGACCTCGTCGGGCTGTTCTTCGTTTTCTGCGGGCTGTCCCTCGTGAATCGAGGTCGTGGTCACAACGATAAAGTCAGCCAGAGCCTGCGCCTTTATAGCGGGTCTGGGCCTGAATTCGATGTCGAACTCACCCAATTCAAGAGCCCACTTCACCAGCCGTCCCGAAACGTTGGGTTTTTGGAGTATGCCTTTCAGCGGCTAGTCAGTAAGGACTACTATACGATGTGCCTAAAAGTATGGCCTCAATTTCCGTGCTGCAAAGGTAAGTGCCAGGGCCATTTTTTCAGCGCGTGGATAGCGCGTTTCTGGGCCGGTCAACATTTTGCTCACATAGTAGACCGGCTGCTGGTTATCGGATTCTTGGCGCACGAGGACGGAGCTGAGGGACACTTCCGATACTGCCAAATAAAGGTACAGCTTCTCCCCGTCCTTGGGTGACGCTATCAGGGGCGGACTGGCCAGATATTGCTTCAATTCATTGAAGGCGGACTGGCAGTCAGTCGTCCTCTGGAATCCATTGGATTTCGTCCCTCTCAGGGCTTTAAAGAAAGGCTGGTACTTGTCAACACACTTCGTGAGGAAGCGGGATAAAGCTGCCAGTCACCCAGTCAATCGCTGGACGTCTTTGACTTTTCGTGGGGGTGCCATGTCACCGAGGGCCTTAATCTTTTCTGGGTTTGCCTCGATCCCCCGCTAGGAGACGATGAAACCCAAGAACTTCCCAGAGGCTACCCCGAAGACGCACTTGGCTGGATTCAACTTCATTTGGTGCTGTCGGAGCACCTCAAATGATTCTTTCAGGTCACGTATGTGGTCTCCAGTGACCCTACTCTTGACGAGCATGTCGTCGACGTAGACCTCCATATTACGACCAATTTACTTTTCGAACATCTTATTAACCAGTCGTTGGTAAGTTGCCCTAACGTTTTTTAGTCCGAAGGGCATCACTTTGTAGCAATAGGTGCCCTGGTCCGTCATGAACGAGGTATACTTTTTGTCTTTCGGACTCATTCGAATCTGGTTGTAACCCGAATAGGCGTCCATGAAGTTGAGCAGCTCATGTACAGCCGTGGAGTCAACCAGTAAGTCGATCCTAGGCAAGGGAAAACTATCTTTCGGGTAGGCCTTGTTACGCCGGTAAAATCGACGCACATTCACCATTTTCCGTTGCTCTTTTTAACCAGGACGACACTCGAAAGCCAATCGAGGTACTGGACTTCCCTAATGAACCCAGCGTCGAGTAGCTTTTTTACCTCCTCTCGAATGGCGATCAGCTTTTCAACGGAGTAGTTCCTCCACTTCTGCCTGACTGGCTTTCGGTCAGGATAAAGGCCCAGTTTGTGGACCATCACCTTAGTCGAAATCCCGGGCATGCCTGCGGGAGTCCATGCGAACAAGTTAGCGTTCCGTTACAGGAACGCAATCAGTTCAGCGCGTATTGTGCCAGTGAGTGAGCCCCCAATCTGCACACACTTCTCGGGTTCCTCTGGATTTAGTGGGACCAGATCTATGGTTTCACCGGGCTGCGCCTATTGCAGGGTGGTCTTATCTCGGTGATCGAGTTCTCCCACCGTACTAGTACTGCCGCTAGGGGCAATCTGGGACATGTAGCATGTCCGCCCAATTATTTGGTCGCCTAACACCTCCCCAACACCGTAGGGTGTTGGAAATTTTACTTTGAGGTGCGGAATCGAGGTAACTGCCCCAAATACCGCTAGGCAAGGTCTGCCCAGTATAGCGTTGTATACTGAGGGCAGGTCAACTACCAGAAAGGTTAGCATGCGACTTGCTGTTTTTGGATAGGTGCCCAAAGTGACTTCTAGTTGGATTGTCCCTTGAACGGACACCGGTTCATTATCAAAGCCGTATAAAGGTCCTTCTGCGGGTTTTAATTGGTTCCTTTTTAAGCCTAATTTAAAGAACGCGTCCAAGTAAAGCAAGTCCTTAGAGCTACCATTATCAATAAAGACTCGTTTCAACTGGTAGTCTGAAATACCATCTAAAACGAGTGCTGAGATTACTAGGGGATCAGCATGGAGGGACATTACATGATTTGAGTTACAATCACTGAAGCTAATAGTATTATCTACTGTGCGCTACTTCTTCCTCCCAATCTGCTGCTCCTTGCTGTCCGCCGGGTTCTTGGAAGGTCGGGTGGTGACCATGTTAACCACTCCTACCGCAATCCTGTTCCAGGGAGAAGTCTGCTCCTGCCCCTCTTCATCAGCCGCTCCTGAGTTCTGTCCAGGGCCTTTAACAAACTTCATGAGGTGTCCTTTGCGAATAAGGTCCTCAATTTCCCTCTGCAGTGTCTTGTAGTCCTCAGTTGAATGGCCAGCAGAGCGATGAAATTCACAGTACTTTGACTGATTTTTAGAGTCTTTCTTCAGCAGTTTGGGCCACTTTAGAAATTTTTCTCCACGAATCTGCATGAAGACGTTGGCGCGCGTGTCTGTCAGAGGTGTGAAACTGGTGGGCCTATAATCTCTGCGTTCCGAGGGCCTAGTCCGGCGCTACTTCTGGCGAGCGTGTTCTCCGCCGCTGTATTTTCTCTTCCCTTCACTGGGGAACAACCGAGGCTGATCCGTCCGCTCAGGACGTTTTGCCTCATTGGCCTCTTCTGCTGCAGCATAGGCCCTGGTGATGGATTCTGCCTCGTGGAAGGTTTGATGATTCTTGTGGGCAAGGTGCTTAAAAAAGTCACCGAAGGTAAGCGCAGAGATGAAACTGCCCAACTTCATCTCCTCTATGATCCTGGGGATCCTTCTGGCTTCAGCCACGAAGCGATCCAGGAAACGCCGTGGGTTCTCTCCCGGTTTCTGCTTTATGTGGGAGAGGTGCCATGGCTGTTTCTCTTCCCGTCGGCTCGAAGCGTACTGAGCCAGGAAGAGGTCCGTGAGCTCACAGAAACTGCTGACAGTGCCTGAAGGGAGATGGTGAAACCAGATTCTGGCGTCTCCCTTCAGGGTGAGTGGAAAGCAGCGGCACATTGTTGAGTCTTCTAGCCCTTGTAGACTTAGATGGGTGCGAAAGTGGTCTAAGTGGTCAACCGGATCACTGCCTCCATCGTATAAGTCAAGGGACGGTATCTTGAACTTTGACGGCAGTGGACGGCTCAAGATCTCCGGAGTGAAAGGGGATCGGTCCAAGTCGATGGTGTGCTCCTCATCCTGGAACACGCGGTTCCAGATCTTATCCACTGGCGGATCGGCGTGAGCGACATTTGCTGATCATTTAGAGTTGAGGTAATCCCTTAACTCTGTCCTGTCCCCAGCGGGTTCAGTAGCCGGTCGGCTGCTACCTCCAGTGGATCTGGCAATCCTGGAGGCTCGCTCCCGGACTGCGTTGTTGTCTTCTGCCCATGAGTATCGGGGATTTCTTCTTTCTAGGCTCTCTGTCGGAGACGTACTCCCGGAGCGTTCCATAGGCCTGTTCTGACCAGGAATGCGGGAGGACGCTGGTGCCGGATTGTCTCCGGCTTTTGTGGGCCTTTTGGCCGGCTTCTTCTTCCTTTGGCCACCCCTTTTGGTGGCAGGAGCGGGAATGGCTGCTGGTGGAGCCACTTGTTGTCGTTGCTCATTCTGCGCACAAAGTAATTAGAGCAGGCGATTGTTGGCCTGCATTTGCTCCACCAGTTGCTGAAAGTAAGGTGGTGGAACTCTGCCCGTGGCCCCATTGACCATGGCACCAGCAGCATGGTCCTGGTCGGGGTTAGTAGTGTCTCTAGCGGGGTCGCTAGCTTGAGCTCTGGTGTTCACCATTGCAGAGTCAGAAGGTGACAGAGAAAGTTTGTGTAGATTTTTGTGGTAGGCTTTTTGGAAGCGCTTCCCACAGACGGCGCCAATGATGCGTACCTGGATCCGACTTCAAACATATTTGGATTCTTCTGGATGGTTAGGAGTGGTTCCGTTCACTGAATGCGAATCCTGCACATCACTAAAACGAACAAGAGGTCAGTGTTATCGGCGAAAAGTTGTCCCACTGAAAATACTCCGACGCTCAAGTTAATAAAACAGTCTTCAAAAGGAAGAAACTGAAAATAGAGAGAGAGAGAGAGAGTTTGAATGTTTGGCCCAGATGTAAGAGAGACGTGAGGTCTTCTTAAATCTGGGTGATGGGAAGGCAATAAACGGCCATGAGGGCTCGCTTGTTGCCTTATGGTTGTTGGATGATGTCGATGGCAAAGTAAGCAGGTTTCTGAGAGCACTGGTGCGTATCCCAGAAAGCGTATGCGGTTAGTGAGTAATTGCCTGTATCAATGGAAGCATGGATCCGAGTCCGTCCTGATGATTCTAGGGTTTATTTTTATGGCTGAGAGGGTGATCTTCCTCCTTTGAAAGGCGTGATCCCCTCTGTCCACCTTGGCTGGCTTACCTTCTGGAGCGAATGCCAGTTGCCAAGGTAGGCGTGATTGTTTCCTTGTGAGGCGGCCAGCCACTTTCCAAGTTGGTTTCTTTCCTCCTCAGCATATTACCGTTGGAATGCCTTGGTTGGCAAGGAATTGGGAAGATCTGACGCTTTCCTTCTTTAAAGGGCGTCAATCTTGTTAATGTCCTTGTTGGTCTGAGTCAAGATCGTGGAATATCCTTGGAGGATCGTTGTTGGCCTTTTAATGACTGGTGGGCCTAAACGGGTTAGGCTCATTACTGTTGAAAAGTTTCTTGGGGTCCATCGTGTAAAACGCGGACGGTCAACGCTCGAGTTGACCATCTGCATGCGAGTTGGCCGCCCTTGTGAAAGGTATCCGTTGTCAGCCGCCAGATGGGCCATGGGCCTGAGTGAGCCAGACCCATTACTGTAAAAGAGCCTCTTTGGGCTTAATACGCACAAGGCAGACGGTCAACGTTTGGGTTGATCGTCTGTTTGGAAGTTGGCCACCCGACGGTCAACGCCAGCGTTGACCGTCCTGGGCTTTTCAGCTTTTGGGCCCGTTTTTTCAATTTGGCTGTTAGAGTATTGACTGTCGTCTTGGGCCTTTGACTTTTGTGGGACCAGCCCATTTTTGATGTACCCATCACATTTGAATAAAAATTATATCAATCGAATAGGGTTGAATATATCATTCCTACCTCCCACTATGACATATCCAAAAAAAAATTAATTTGACT
>JAODPA010138714.1:0-16073 GCA_025585075.1 Nepenthes mirabilis | reverse complement strand
TGTTGCTGAGGTTGCAGCAGTTGCGGGCCGAGGAGGCGAAGCAGTGTGGTGCGGGCAGCCGTGCTAGGAGAGAGAGAGAGAGAGGCGGCTGAGCAACGTGGGAGGCCGGTGGAGAGAAGAGAGAGGCTAGCGCACGGGTTGCACGTGAGGCAGGAGAGAGGGGCCCAATTTATGTATTTTGGGATATCCTTTCTTCAGATTTGAAGTGTATAATACTAAGGTAAGTATCCTCTAACTCTATTCTTGGTCTAATTTAATTTCTAATGTATTTTGACTATTGTTGAAGATTTTATTAACATGCATGTATTTTTATATACACTTAATTTATTAATTATGTACATACATATATATTTTACTGGTCGTGCGGTAATTTTACTTCGGTATTTATGATTTAGAGGATTTTCAGACATCCGGATAGTATATATGTATATTTATATATCCGTATATTTTGGAACCATGAATTAAGCCGTGCATTGATCCATGTACATGTTGTCGCGAGCGGGATCACTACGGGACTATAGCGGTCCGAGACCTGAGGGGTCATTTTGTGTGATCCGAGGCATGAGATATTGGTTTGCTCCCGACGGGGAGGCTTAGTCCCGACAGGGACGTACGTAACATATTGTCTCACTTCCGTCGGCAGGAAAGTTGAGACATTTAATAGCTGACCTGTCTCACTATGTATTTAAATGAAAACCATCATAAGAATTGATGAAAAACTAATATATTCGGACGTCCTAATATATAACTAAAATTTGAGGTTGCACCCAAAGTTGCAGGTGGTAAAATATAATAAGCAAGTTCCTATTCTATGGGAGACAGAGTACATTGATGGCCTTAAACTACTGGCCTAAACCGTAGCCGAGTATTGAGCTGCTGGCTTAAATCGCAGCCGATACAGTCGTGGTTACTGGACGACATAACCATTCCTTAAATTGGTATTATTGATCTTTGGTTCTCCGATTTCGTACATACTTTATATTTCTGCATGTATTTGGGTGGATTGTGATTCGAGATACATGGTTTGGCCCACGGATGAGCGATAAGAATGTCTCATACGTATTGATGTATTAAGCCCCGGAACATATTTTATATTTAAATGTTTTGATTTCGGTATTTCTTTTTATTTTAGCATATGATATATGAGATTTAGATCCGTACGATGATAGGTGTTCCACACAGATATCGTAACGATCGCAATTATACAAGGCAACCTCGGATCATATGAAATGATATCGTCTACGAGATTTGACTGGATCGTTATTTATTATAATTATGTCCCAGAAGGACTGTTTGATACAAACGATAATTTAGTATGAGACATATCCTCGATTTTCAGAAATTTCACGGACCTTGTGTTTTGTTTTTACACAATGGTGATTTGTTATTCATTTCCTTTGATTTATATGCACTATTTACATATATATGATACTTGCTGAGCTTTATACTCACGTTTTCATATTTTATCCCTTCAGACCAATGGCTTATATATGCTTATAAAGTTTGGACGTGAATTGATGATTCGGATCTCTATCGGTAAGTAGAGATATTTATATTAGTTATGTTTCTGATCTCGGAAGTATATTATGATTGTCTTTGGCCGGATGATGGTATTGATCCATGTATGAGATATATTGGAGTTATTGTGTTATGTTGATGAGTTATTATAATGTTGAATATCTTCCTTGCAATGTTTGGATAACAGGTTGTGTATTATGTTGTCCGAATTTCTATTAGATGAGATCTTGTGCGGATTTTATTATATTTGGTCATATATATGTATGGATTGTCAGGGCCCAAGTTGGGTTTTATGATTAATGAAAATATTATTATCGATTTTATTTTACCTGCGTATACTTTTTTCCTAGGCCACAACAGATTAAATCCATGGTCCACGACGACTCTGCCTAACTAGATACAAACGTCTCATCAGCGTCAGCGCACTTATCATTTGACTCAACTGGATGACATTCTAATATATCAAACCCAATATCTCCCGCCATAATATCTTCGATATCATACTCTATGATAATCATATGGGCATGAGCATTGCCACACTAGGCAATATATGTGACGCTCCGAGTCTGAGTCATCCGACCTGTCCCAAAACAGTGACGTGGAAACCCAAAATCATAAATAATCTCAGATAGGTATTGATACCCATGGCCCAATTTGAAGGTCCATTTCCGTGAATTCGGCCATTGTGTCAAGGAGACTTAAGAGGCTAATTTGGCCTAAAAAAAGTAGTGGCCAAGAACTCTATTAAGGCCTGAGGACTCATAATGACCGAGAACTTTACTTAACCTGTAAAATCTGTGAGTTAGAGTTGGTGCCTGACTCTGTCAACTGTGAGAAGAGATGAAGGCGACATCTCAGGAAAGATGGTAGCTTTTGCAGATGCACAAACACCCCAAGAAGAGCGGTTAATTTTTAGAATCAGTAGGTTTTACAGAGCGACAACATGGGTTTTACAGAGTTGGTGACAAGCTTTTGTGCACACGCAAGCCCCTTGCAGAGTTGGTAACTGCCCACCAGTATATATATGTAGAACAAGCACCAAAGGAAGGGGAGGCATAAAACAAAAGGTGAGCACAAAAGAAGAGAAAAACAGGGAGAACATAAGAAGACGTTGTTTTGTTCTCAAACTTTGTTCACTCTCTTCTGTAACTTGAGTCTTTGTACTAAAAAATCTTCATAGTGAAATTATTTACGGACCTAGTGTCCCATGATTTTTTCTCTCATTTAAGAGAGAATTTTTCATGTAAAATATTACGTGTCATTGCTACTCTCTCTCTCTCTAAAATCCTCTAGCATTATTAGACCCTATTTGAAAAGCCCGAGCCTCCACGAAAACTTAACCTCACACTTGCACCCTCATAAGAGAACCACCCTTTTTCTCTTGTGTTGCACAGCATTCGGATTCAATTATACGGAGAATAGGTCTGAGGACACATTTGGATCCTCGTCCGTACAACAATCAAGATTCGAGGACGCAACATTGGCGCTGTCTGTAGAAATCGACAAAAAGTCTAGTTCACGCATTTTTAATAATCGAAACATGATGAACACGCGAGTACAAACTAGTGCCCCGATCAGATTTGCTTTTTCATGTGGTAATGGCCCTCCTACAGGCATTAGGATGGACGATCATCCTGATCCGTATGTACGAGCACTGGCGATGAGGATGGATGGCATCTCCAGAGCCGTTCAAACACTCTATTAAAAAATGGACGAACAACCGAAGGGGACGCCAGCCAAGGCCCCTCAGACCGCCACATCAAAAAAGAAGGGTAAGGAAAAGAAGCACCCCTCGAAGCAAGTTAGTCAACATGAGGACCCTAAGACCCAAGTTGCCTCGAGCAATAGAGTCCCACCGCAACTTGAAGATCGTTTAGGTCCTAAGATTCAAGAGGAAAGTCCGGAGAAGCAAAATTCTTGATGTTCGCGTGACAATAAAAAACTCGCCTTTCAGGAAGGGCCCCTCATGACAAATTCCCTCCAAAGGGTAAGAGCCTTCTAGAACTGCAAGCTGCATATGACCCCTGTGAGTTGAGGAATTATCTCAATAAGAAAAAGATGATATCTCGTCCACAAGTGGAAAAGAAGCTTGAAAAAATTTAGCAACAAGTTTTTGGAGAAGACATTAGAGGGGTAACTACTGACCTACGCAAATCGACATTTACAATGGAGATCAAGACGAGGCCACACTCCCCAAAATTTAAAATACCAAATCTTGATTTCTATGACGGGAGTGCTAATGCTATGGATCATTTGAATCACTTTCGAGAGCATATGACACGCCAAGGATTTGATCAAACAATAATGTGTCAATATTTTCTCCTGACGCTTAAAGGTGATGTTAGGATATGGTTTTACGAACTGCCAGTCAACTTAATTCGATCATTTGGCAAAACGGCAGATAATTTTCTCTTCAAATTTGCTTCTAGCAGAAGGATAGAGAAGTAGCCATGGTACTTTGCTCATGTGAAATATGGGTCTAAGGAGAGTTTAAGAGGATTTCTGTCTCAATTTATTATAGAGGCCAGGCAAATTCCGAAGTTGACGGACAGGATAAAGCTCAACACTTTCTTATCTACATTAAAAGGAGGTAGTTTCTTTAAACACCTCATCCACAAAGGGCCCCAGACCTTCGGAGAGGCCGCAGTCATAGCTTGAGTATATATAACAGCCGAATAAGCCAATGAATTAAAGAAGCCTAACCGAGAAGAGAATCCCCACCTAGGGGTGGCAGAGGGAAAGAGAAAGAATGGGGACCATCAAGGCTCCCAAGGGCTGAGGAAGCAGCAAAAGTCCGAGTAGGTCATTTGAGCCTATGAACTTACTCACTTGAATGATCCACGTATCAACATCTTGATACAGGTTCGGGATAAGAAATTTTTGAAGTGGCCAAAAGAGTTAAAAAACCTAGATAGAGGCGATAAGTTAAAGTATTACCACTACCATCATTGTGGATGTCACAGTACTGAAAACTGTCGGACACTGTAAAAGGAGATCAATGAGCTGATTAAGAGAGGCCACCTTAATCGTTTCCTGTAAAGATCCTATAGGTTTTCGCAACAGCAGGTGATGGTGAGGTTGACCAACCAAGGAATAAAGTGGCTGCGCGAGTAGTGAACATCATATCAATTTGCCCGGCACAAGACGACGCCAGGAAGAATTCTACGATGATCGCAGCCAACAAGAGGCCAAGAGTAACAATTAGGGAAAAAGTCATTAGTATTAGTAACGAAAATATTGCTTATGTAATTTTTTCACATTCTGACCCCTTGATTGTAATAACACTCGTTTCTGATGGAACTGTGGACTATTAGACAAAACGAGTGTTGATTGACAATGAAAGTTTAAAAAATTTATTTATCTTGATATCTATTTTAAATTGAGATTTAAAAGAAATCAGATGAAAGTAATCGAGGGACCCTACTACGAACAGGACAATGAGCCATTGCCAGTTCAGGGGTCATCCAACTCGAAGTCACTTTAGGGACTTATCTGAGAATTGCATCCAGGACCCTCTCCTTCTTAGTAGTAGACCTTCCATCGGTATATAATGTTATCCTCGAACGTCCTTATTTGATTGTCTTCGGAGTTGTCATTTCTATTCCGCATTTGAAGATGAAATTTTCTACACCATTTGGGATTGGGGAGGTTCTCGGAGATCAAGTGGCCTAACGAATATGCTACCTGTCTTAAGTCACTTAGGCACCTCTTCTCCAACCTATTGAAGATCTTGATTTTCATAGTGAAACAACATTGCTACAAGCACAATCTGGAGAATCACCAGGCCAAATCCCTTTGAATCCCAACAATCATGAAAAGTTCGTTCAGATAGGAAGTTCTCTATCTCAATCCTTTGGAGACCGGCTTATTAGTTTCCTCTGAAAAAATTTAGACTTCTTTGCTTGGGTACCAAGTAACATGCTAATGATACTAACTGAGGTGATGGTCCACAAGTTGGGTTTGGATCCCCGTCATAAACCCATTCGGTAGAAGCGAAGTAACTATTCGGCTGAGAAACTGGTAGCCATTCGTGAAGAGGAAAAGAAATTTCTAAACCCTAGATTCATCTGGGATGTGCACTATCTAAATTGGCTATCGAACGTGATCATGGTCAAAAAGAGTAATGAAAAGTTGAGGATGTGCGTTGACTTTACAAATATCAACAAGGCATGTCCGAAGGATAACTTTCTACTACCTAGGATTGATTTGCTTGTAGACTTGATGTTCGAACATAAACTCTTAAACTTTATGGACGCATACTCAGGCTACAATCAAATATGAATGAGCCTTGAGGACGAAGAGCTCACGCCATTCATGACAAACCAAAGGATATACTATTACAGAGTTATACCCTTCGGATTGAAAAATACTGGTGCTATCTACCAGCAGCTCATCAACAAAATGTTTGAAGACCAAATCGGAAGAAATGTTGAGGTTTATGTGGACATATGCTCGTCAAGAGCAAAGCTATCGACCACCGCATCCAAGATCTGGACGAGACTTTCAATGTACTCAGAGTACACCAGATGAAACTCAATCCGACAAAGTGCACGTTCGAAGTGGCTTCCTAAAATTCTTGGGTTACATTATTTCACGCAGAATGATTGAGGCAAATCCGAAGAAGATCAGGGCCATCATTGACATGAAATTCCTTTGGACGGTAAAATAAATCCAGAAGCTGGCCGGGAGGATAGTAGCACTCTCTCGTTTCTTGGCCTAATCGACCGAGAAATATTTACCGTTTTTCAAGGCCTTGAGGAGGACTAAGACTAATGGCTTCTAATGGATGAGTGACTGTGAGGAAGCCTTCCAAAGTCTCAAGGAATATCTATCGAACCACCCTCTCTTCGTTTCTCCTTAGCCAGGAGAAGAATTATACTTGTATCTCACTTGTCTGACATAGTTTTAAACTCGGCGTTGATTCAACAACAATATGACAGGTAGTAACCTGTATACTATGTTAACAAAATGCTAACTGATGCAGAAACCAGGTACCCTCATATAGAGAAGATAGCTCTGGCGCTCGTGTGTTCTGCTCAGAAACTGAGGCCCTATTTCTAAGTGCACAAAGTTATAGCACTGACTGATAGTCTTTAAGAGCAATATTACAAAAGTCCGAGATGTCAGGACGATTGGACAAGTGGGCCATTGAGTTGAGAAAGTTCGACATACAATTTCGCCCGAGGCCAACATTAAAAGGTCAGGCCTTTATGGATTTCATTGTTGAGACAATGACCCAAACTCTAGACGCTTTGGGCCTTTATGATTCTGATGAACCTTACGGCCCACCAATATGAATTCTGCATGTGGACGGCTCATCAATGAAAGATGACTGTGGCGTTGGCGTTGTGTTGAGAACATCTGAGGGATCAGAGATAAAATATTCAATGATTCTCGAATTTTTCGCAACTAATAACACCGCGGAGTATGAAACATTGCTGGTGGGGCTTTGGTTGGCTAAGGAATGTTCAGCCAAAAACTTGATTGTCTACAGTAACTCTGAGCTACTTGTTAACCAAGTCCATGAAAATTTTAGAGTAAACAACCCACTGCTTTCCAAGTACCTTTTAAAGGTCTGAGGTTTGCCTTTGGATTTTGAGAAGGTAGAAGTGGTCTACATTCCCAAAAAGAAGAACGAAAAAGTCATCTTGTTAGCAAGAGCAACAACATCAGAAGACCCTGCGCAATATGCCCAAGGGATGTACGTGGTCTTTGAGAAGCGGAGTATAGAAGATCCCGAGCCAGGGGTGATGTAGGTATCAAATGCTAGCAATTGAATAACTCCCTATTTGAGGTATTTGTTTGATGTGATATTACCTAAAGATTCGGATAAAGCCAAGAAGGTAAAAAAGATAGCAGATTGGTATACCATCATGAACGGCCAATTGTATTGACGTGGGTTCTTTGCCCCCTATTTGCGGTGCTTCACCCCCGAAGAGGCTGATTATACCTTCCAAGAGGTGCACCTCGAAATATGTGGATCCCACATTGGGGACAAAAATCTTACTTTTAAGCCGATAAGGTAAGGGTATTATTGGCCTACCATGAAGTACGACGCCATGGATTTCGTACGAAAATGCAAAATTTGCGAAGTCCACGAAAGCTTCCCTCACCAGCCTCACACAGAACTTCGAACTCTGCAATCACCCTAGCCATTTGCACAATTGGGGCTTGACATACTTGGACCTCTACTGACAACTTCTAGATAAAGAAAGTTCTTGATCGTCGGGATTGATTATTTCATGAAGTGGATAGAGGCCATGCCGTTAGCTCAGATAACCGAACAGAATGTTACAGAGTTCGTCCGCTAGAACATTGTGTGCAGGTTCGGTATTCCAGAATGTATTGTGACTGGCAATAGAACTCAATTTATTAGAAAATAGTTTGCCAAATATTGTACTAACTTAATGATAAGATTGGTTCATACGACAGTCGCATATCCACAAAGTAATGGACAAGTAGAAGTCACAAACCGCATAATAATACCTGGACTGAAGACAAAGTTGAAGTATTTGGAGGGCTTATCGGTGCACGAACTGCTATTTGTTTTGTGGTCATACAGGATAACACCGAGAGAACCAACACGAGAAACGCCCTTTAGCCTGTGCTATGGGATCGAAACAACCATTCCAATGGAAATCGGACTGCCTAGTCTTCGGGTCGAGTGCTTCAACCCGAGTGATAATGCTCAAAAGCTCTAGGAAAACCTTGATATACTCGGGGAAGCTCGAGACCTAGCAAAATTGTGAACAACGGTATATTAGCAAAGAGTCGCCAGATATTATAATAAGAAGGTAAAAGTACGCCAATTCGAAGTAGAAGACTTAGTACTAATGAGCATTGAGGCCATGGGTAAAAATATCGAACGGAATAAGTTTTTTTTAAATTGGGAAGGGCCGTTTCTGGTCTCGGCCATCCTTTGAATGGGGCATACAAATTGCGTGGCTAGGAAAGCAGACTTATCCCCCGAATGTGGAATGCCTCTCACCTCAACAAATATTATCAATAAATGCATAGACGGCCAGGTAAAGTCAATTGTATCATTTGATATACTTGTATCATATTTTATTAAAGCAACTAATTTTTTTTGCTAATTCGCTGTTTTGCATTCAATTGAATGTTTGTATATCATTTCATGAATTTACAAAACCTAGGTTGCCCTTAAATTAAGTGAAATGGTTTTTTTACTTGTTTCCAAAGCTGTTCTAAAATAGTTAGAAAAACTCAGCAAGTCCGAGTGGCTCATCTGAAGTCGGACTCAAAAAACTCGGCTAGGCTGAGCGGCCCGTTTGAGGTCAGACTCACAAAATATTGCGACGACACCAAACAACCCACAAGAGGTTGAAATTATAAACTTAGGGGGCTTAAAACAGTAAGAATACGAATACCCTAGAAGTAGTATCATCAGTCAACAATGATCGAAAGGTTCAGACACTTCACTTATAAAGGATAGAGCTTCCTTATGACATGTTAAAGAAAGAGCCTAACATATAAGCAATCCAAGTAAGAAGAAAGATTACATCAGAAAATGAATCTTATTCATATATTATGTTCAGCAAAAATAAAAAATTCTAAGTCCCGAAAGACCTTGGTCGAGAGGGGTCAAGAGTATCATCCTCTTCCGAGTGACCAATTAGATCTGACTCGCATTTAGCGCAGGCATTCCTCGGATGAAGCATAGAAAGAGAAAACTTCGGGATCAATATCCTTATTATGCAATGATATAGTCCCATGTCATCCTAATAGTTTTGCTCCAATGCAGAGTTAATGTCCTTGACCTTTATTGAAGCCCTGAGCTCGTCCTCTAGCTGAAGATTCCTGCTTCGAAGGGAGGTGTACTACTGCTGCTGGGCCTTCAACAAATCCTCAAGGAAAAAATCTTACTTTTGACCTTAACAAGCTCACGCTCGAGATATTTTGCACGCTTCTCTGAAGCCTTGAAGGTATCTATGTCAACGCAAGATTGGATGGCTTTATCAATAATTGGAATAAATAAGCCAACCAACTTACGCAACTATAAAATAGCAATCGGTCATTAAAGCGTTGTCCAAAAGGAGAAGAACTTTAGATACTATGGAGAAGTACCTTTGAAAAGAGAGAGCTCTTTACAGAACCTTCCTCCCTGGGAGCTCCGAACTTCGAGGGTCCCGTCGCTTGAGCAACGTCAACTTCAGTGGCTATCCCTTTGGCCTCAGAGGCCACTATTATGGCCTTGGATGCAGGGGTTGCTTCGCGAATGTCTAAGACCGGGGGCTTAACTATTTCAAAATACTCAACACCCTTAGTCTCTATCCTTGCGTCATGTGAAGTCCCTATGATGTCCTCGACCAGGACCTCCCGATGGACCTCGGCTGCAATATCCCTTGCCCTATAAATTTGGATCGCAAGATGAGGGAGCTCAGGGATGGGCATCTTCGTTGCCCTTATTTCCGCGGCCTATGCCCCAGTTATGTCCTCGGTTGGATTATCAATACAATCCGAGGCTTCTCAAGAAAAGACAAGCGAGAGGTAGGGCACGGGCTTACCAAAGGGAGGAGAGGCAATATGCAGATCAACACTTGTGACCTCGGTCAAAGGACGTTGAACAGCAAGCTCACCAAGTGTTGAAGGTTCGACCGTATCAGCACCGCGGACCGCCGCTGTTTCAGATGGCCTCTTTCCCCTCACCAACTGACCATCAGAGGAAGAAGTCTCAACAACAGTCCGCATATGTTTGGAAGTCTCCGTCTGATGACTTTTCTCTACCCTCTTAGACGGCTCCTCGATCCTAAATGGCTTAAGCTTCATTTTCAGCTTCTTTTTCTTCATGAGAGGTCTGGTCGGGACTCCTAAGTCCTCGGGCTGAGGATCCCACTTTGCTTTTTTAAAAGCATCGACTTTCAACATCGGTTCTTTATATTTTCATTGAAGGAACCTAGGTTATCATGAACAAGGTCAATGAAGTCCATCACTACCTCCCTCTCATCACCCGAAGTGCCACCACAAAAACTCATGTGCACACTTTCCCACTCATTCGGTACACCCCATTCAGGGGGTTAGCAAAGAAAAAGTACTTATCTTTCCATCTCTTGGTGGAATCAGGATTTTCACCACTAATATCAAATTTGGATCAGGGGGTAATAATGATCTAGTGTTAGCTGTGAGAAAATCTCAAAATAACCTTGATAGCCGCAGTTTTAAGAACTTTACCGTGACAACGTGTGAAGACACAAATGGAGATGAGATAACTCACCGCATTCGGCTGTAATCTGGCCACTGAAACTTTAAGAGTCTTCATTATTTGGTAAAATTTCAGAGCCATGGGATAGCGAAGACCGCCCTTTAGATGGACATAGTAGACGATAACGAAACCATCCGGAGGGAAGCAAGTTCTATTGATTGCATCAGGCAACAGTATTGCAATCGAACTCGAGATCCTATATTTAGCACGGATGACCTCCAGATCTTTCAGAAAATGGGTGGTTAGAATATCCTTTACTCCAGGAGCCATCGTAAAATCAGAGGAGAAAAATGAAAGATGAGAGTCTGAAAGAAGAAGACCCAAAGCATTCGAGAGAAAGAACTTAGGGTTGCAAACGAAAATTTGAAAGAGTGGAAGGACTTTTGAACCACTGGAGAATTCAAAAGATACGTCTCATTATGGCCAGACCATGCGTCAACCTCCCATAAGCTGCAGGCAATAATGACCCTCATATTTTCAAGGCAATGTCATCGCATTTAATGCCTCAATTGATGGCGTACGCCAGTGTCTCAGACTCACAGAAAATCCTCAAACAGATCTTGGTCAGACTATTTTTCTAAAAATGTCATCGGACATTTTGGTCAGGCCATTGGTCTCAATAATGTCCTCGGACACATTTTGGCCAAGCCACTAGCCTCGATAATATCCTCCGACATTTGTAAGTTTGCGTTGAAAAAAAGGAAACATATACCAGCATCATGCTATTTTTGAATAACAGATACAGTGCAAAGGCACAGATGGTTTTCCAATGGAGAATGCCTGCACATGTCACTCAAGATATTTTCACGGTCAATAGATATGTCAAAGGTTGAAATTCTCGAACCTCTTGGTATAGGGGGCTAGTGATGGATATTAATATCTAGGGCCCAGTTGAAAGATCCATTTTCATGGATTGGGCCCTTGTGTCAAGGAGGCCCAGGAGGCTAATTTGGCTTGAGAGAAGTAATAGCTAAAGACTCTGTTAAGGCTCGAGGACTTATGATGGCCAAGAATTTTGCTTAACCTGCAAAGTCTGTGGCCCAGAGTTGGTGGCTAACTCTGTCAATTACAAGAAGGGATGAATGTGACATCTTAGGAAAGATGGTAACTTTTGCAGAAGCATGCACGCCCTAAGAAGAGCGGTTGACTTTCAAAACCAGTAGATTTTGCAGAGCGACAGGATGAATTTTGTAAAGTTGGTAGCATGCTTTTCTACACACGCAAGCCCCTGTAGAGTAGGTGGCTACCGACCAACATATATATGCAGAACGAGCACCAAAGAAAGGGGAGGCATAAAACAAAAGGTGAGCACAAAAGAAGAGAAAAATAGGGACAACATAGGAAGACGTTCTGCTTTCAAACTTTGTTCTCACTTTCTTCTATAATTTGAGTCCTTTGTAATCAAAAATCTCTATAGTGAAATCATTTACGGATCAAGTGTATGGTAATTTTTTTCTCTCATTCAAGAGAGGGCTTTTCACATAAAATATTACGTGTCACTGCTACTCTCTCTCTCTCTCTCTAAAATCCTCTAGCTTTCTTAGACGCTATCTAAAATGCCCGAGCCTCCACGAAAACTTAACGTCACACCTGCACCTTCAAAAGAGAACCTCCCTTTTTCTCTTGTGTTGCACGGGATTCGAATTCAATTATACGGAAAACGGATCCGATGAAACATTTGGATCCCTGTCCGTACAACAATTAGGAATGCATCACTAAATAAAAGATATTAATTATAATTATCATAATAAATTTTCTAGAGACTAAATGCCTATAAAATTATGATTATAGGAACGCAATTTTGATAACACAATTAAACAAAATCTCGACTAATTGAACTAGCTCTTGAACTTCCTGTCACGAGCTTCTAATCTTAAGATCATCTCCATTTTGAAATTCCTCAGCAACCGCATAATCTCTTCTAACCTGTCATAAACTTCTACTCTAGAGCGAACAAATTGCAAGGATGAGCCTAAAACCCAACAAGTAAATAAATCAATAAAATAACGAAATACAATACAACGTTTCAGATAATAATATCATAATTATATTAGGTAAATTAACAATTATCAAAGATTCAACAACTTATCGTATCCACGGCTTAAAGACTATATGACAACAAAACTCAAGGATGCAAATTGGATTCCATTGATCCGAGTATCAACCACGGTATAGGTTCCTTTAATCCCGTCACAAAAGAGATTTCAATTATGTAAAATGTCACGAAAGTCTCTTCGGACCTTATATATTACTGTGACCCTTAACTCCACACACTCGCCCCACGACTGAGTAACCCTTGAGGTTCTGGTGTTTGTAAATTTAACAAGCGACCATATAATCTCATAATACTTGCCAACCGTAGTGTACAATTACCGTATCCAATCTACACACACAAACAACATTCTCGTTTTTTCATCAGATAACTTTCACGTAATCTGCGATCTTCTGATCCACGCTCCTTTGGAAACAGAATATTCATATTATTAACAAGTCAGATCCAGCACCACCTCGGTATGATATCCACTGATATCTGCCAATCGGTTTATAGGATTATAAGCTCCCATCCAAATTACCTCAACATCTAGAATATGAATTCAGTATCGAAAAAGTGTAGACTATACTAAGATTTCATAACCTCTCATTCGACTCGATACCTTAATATTTTCATGCGTTCTTCTCAATTTAGCCATAGAATGCCAATAAAATGTACACACACAGACAAAGTTAATGCGAAATAATTTATCGGAATTCATCAATGAGATATAGGAATAATCACTTAACCGACTTGCCAAACTTATCCATGCACACAACATAAACATATACTATCAGCTCATATATATATATATCAACATAAACACACACTGCCACATATATACCAACACGCACACATATTGTCACACACGACAGTCCACTTGCACCTACGTTGCCGCACACCCACCGTGCACAGTGCACTCCTGCACATACCCAGCCGTACACACACCACACACACAATTATATATACACCGTATACACCCATCCATATATACACACACACGCACCGTGCACTGTACATACANAATAAAATATTATATTTATGTAAAAAATTACAATGAAAAAGAAAATTATGGGTAAAGATAAAAAGTTTTACTACTTTTAAAATTAGGGTTACAGTGATCGCAGCCGCTCCACTCCCTTCACCGCATCCGTGGAAAACACAACCGAAGCCATGAAAGCTCGTCGACGTCCACCGCAGGTACCCATGATGTCTACAGGCTCAAAACCACAGGCTTCCTCTCTAAACTTTCTATCTCCATCAAAACCTTTCACATAGGCCCACGCTTCAGTCCAGCCTCTGCTTCAGGAATTCGGCTTCGGATCTACAGCAAGAAGCCTAAACACGTCAAAAACATGACTCAAAGTAAAAGGAAGATAGTTCATACCTGACCCTCGTATTATAAAGATAATAAGACTACCAATAAATGAGCAAAATTTTTTCTGAATTCGACATCAAAAGATAAATAGAGATTTCTTAGTCCAAATGCCAGCGTAAATGACCAGAATATCAAATAATAATAAACAACATGGATTTTATTGAATCCAAATTTATAAAATCTGACAAATGAATTTTACCAAATACGACTCATGGATTCTACTGAATCCCAAAACATATGAGGTATCATCAAATACAAAATATCATAAAGAAACTCTTAAATCTTATTTCGTCACTGTGAACTAAAGACTGCGTATATCCCCTGATAATTGGGACAATTGTACGGGTTAATTGATACTAAAAAATTTGACCACTGACTTGTAATATCTTGGATCTTCGTTTCGATTATTTTAATATATATTGTGATTTTAAGTATTTCGAATANTTTGTAAAACAAATATGGTGATAGTGGGTAAACAGGGTCATGGGATGTCTGTAAATCAGCTGTGTATTCAAGAATATTAGAATAAGATATGTATACATATCTACTGTATACATATCTTATTCTAATATTCTTGAATACACAGCTGATTTACAGACATCCCATGACCCTGTTTACCCACTATCACCATATTTGTTTTACAAAATAGAGCACAACCCTCTTTTTATTCTCATTTTATCCGATTCCCATCAAGGCAACGAAAATCTCACTTTCACCTTCAAATATGTAAATCAAGAGAAGTTATAATATAATTTTACAAATTTTCAAGCCCCAATTTCAGTGACAACCCTCAATTTTCGATTTCCATGCTATCTGCCTATGCTTTTCCCCAATTTTTTGATTCACATAAACGAGAGCCAATTTTTTCAAAATCAAGACATGCAAGTAAGGAAATAATGTCAACAAGAATAAAGGAGGAATTTACTTGCAGAAAATATGAATGTTTACTTGCAAGAGAGAAGATAGTGAAAGTATAGGGAGTTACTTGCAAATAAGTAGGTAAAATAGGAAAATCACTTGCAATCAGAGTAGATAGTGAAAGCATGGGAATTCACTTGCCTGTTGGAAGCCTCGATACAAAATACGACACGCTAATTTAACAAATCGTTGACAGTGGTGCTGACGAAGGCCCACAAGCTTCTAGCAGCAGAGCCACGCCTCTAATTTCTCTATGCTCATATCACAGATTCAACAGTATCGATAAAATTTGAGAGAAAGGAAATGGATTTATATCAGAATAAATGAGAATTTATTTTCAAATAAAAGGGATTTACTTGCAATTAGGGCAGATAGTGACAATAAGGGGAAATCACTTGCCTGATTGGGAGGCACACCAAAATAGATCAACGTTGTGACGTCGATGAACGACAGCAGCAATAAATCTGCCGCTCACAGCACGTCCGGCAACAACTTCAATGGTAGAAGCAACATCTCCCTTGACAGTCATGACCCAGCAGCAACAAGCACTAGTGGTGAAAGCAAGATAGTGCTGTGCTTCGTCTCCCCTTCTTCTTCTATTATTTCTTTGCACTCTCTCCCTCTACTCTCCTTCTGAGACCAAAATTGGTTGTGGAAGCTTCCTCTCTCTCCGATGTCTATCGGTTCTGTGCTATCAAAGGAAAAGAAGGGTTGTATATTTAGAATTTCTGAGTGGAGACGCGGTCATCAGGTTGTTACGGCCGAATAGTTTGGCCGGTAGAGCAGACTGTGTTGGTCGGCCATGGTGAGGAGACTGCACAGGAGCGGTTAGAGTAACGGCGAGGAAATCAGTTTGTTGGAGAGTAGCTGCTGGAGAAGGGAAGGATCGAGAATGAGAAGTGTTGGTTGAGACCATGAGGAGCGCTGGAAAATTCAAGAGAAAACGAAGGGCAGGAGAGAGAAAGGAATGAAAGGTTTGTTGGGAAGAACGTGAAGTAGGATCAAGA
>JAODPA010138703.1:0-16074 GCA_025585075.1 Nepenthes mirabilis | reverse complement strand
GATTTAATAGAATATATATCAATAAAAATATAACACAATTACTTAATAATCATATTGATGGGTACATCAGTAATTGGTTTGCCCAAGAAAAAGGAACGACCAAGATACACGACGGCCTATTAGCGCCTGGACGGTTAACACAAGCCTTTGACCGGTCGAAAGGTTAATGAGTTAGGAGAAGCCCAAGAATAGGATGGCCAACATGGGCTCAAGACGGTCAACGTCTCCGTTGATTGGAATCCTGCAAGATGGTCGACACTTTCATTGACCGGAAGCATGACCAATTGACCATCTGAAGAATAAGCCTCAAGTGGGCCAAGCCCAGTTTGGCCCATACGATCGTCCTCGATCAGTAATAGTCTTCTCCTCTGATTTCACGTTCTTTACAAAAGACAATCTCCACTACAACAGTCACAAACAGATTCAACACGCATCTCTAAAGAAAGGCACCATAATCTCTTCCCTGTCTACTGAAAATTCTAACTGTTGTAGAACACAGAAGGAAAGTAATCAATCCAGCGACCGTTACTGTCATAAAAGCTCCACACCAGAAATGACAGCAATCCCAACAGAACACGGGAATCAAGCCCTTATGCATAAAGAAGGCAGCCAAAAGCAGTGCCTATAAAAGACCATGTAGTTCTCACTCCAAGCCAGGCTGTCATTGGCAAACAAAATGCCTAGACTCGCCCGACAAACGCTCTGAAAAAGCTCTCTCCTGCAAAGCTTACACACTTTCAGAATACAGACGCTCTCTCTCTCTGCCACTACATTCCCAACGAACTCAATACTTAGAGTCAACCCTCCTCATGAGCCTCTAAAGCCTCTCCTCACGAGAGCACTCTTCCATGACAAACACTTCCTGCATTCCTTACTTTCTTACTTTCATCTTCTTAATTTGAAAGTTATTTGCTGACTTGAGCGTTGGAGTATTTTCGGTGGGACAACCTCCCGCCGTCACTTAACCTCTCATTTGTAGTTGTAGTGTGTATGATCCAGACTTAGTAGACGAAGCCAGACTCAGACGAACGTTTTGACCCAAATCTATTCGAAGCTTTGATTTAGGACGTATTATTGGCGCCGTTTGTGAGAAGATTACAAAAAGCCAGCCACCTTTTTTCTATAATCTCTTTCAGTTTTGCCTCTCATCAAACAAAATGGTGAATACAAGAGCACATGCTAGCGGCCCCACCAGAGACATGACCACACCCGACTAGGACCACTCCATTGGTAACCAGGTCAATGGCATAGTTAACGGTGTGCCGACACCTTTTTTTCTAGAACCTAACGGAGCACATGAGTAGTATGAACAGAATACTCCAGATGCTCTATGTCCACCAGGAGAACGTTCAGTAGGGGGCTCCACCCGCAGTGTTCCCTGCTCTGGCTGCCAAGAGAGGAGGACATAAGAAGAAGAAATCGGCTGAGAAGACCAAGAAGCCGGCCAACACTCATGCTCTGGAGGCCTCACACACCCAGAGCTGATCAAGGCTCGAAGAACATTTGGGTAGCAGGACTCCGAAGGAGAGTCCAGAACGGAAAAATCCCCAATACTCTTGGGCAGATGCCTCCCCTCGGGCTCAGGAGGGAGCCTCTAGGATCGTCAAATCTGCTGGTGGTAATAGCCGACCGGCTACTCGTCACGTCAGAGAAAGAACAGAGTTGAGAACCTACCTCAACTCCAAAAGAACTAGTGATGTTATCCCCATAGATTCGCGGGTGGAGAAGATCCTGAAATGCATGCTCAAAGATGATGAGCACGTAATGGATCTGAACAGATCTCCTTTTACGATGCAGCTCTTGAACTGTCCCATACCAGCCAAATTCAAGATGCTAACTCTTGACTCTTACGATGAAAGTGCTGATTTCATGGATCATCTTAAATATTTTAGCACCTACCTGAGTCTGCAAGGGTTAGAGGACGCAGTCATGTGTTACTGTTCTCCTCTTACGCTAAAAGGAGATGCCTACATCTGGTTCCATTGTCTCCCATCGAATTCAATCTGGAGCTTCCGAGAGCTCTCTGATCTCTTCTTGGTGCAATACGCCTCCAACCGCCAACAAGAGAAGCAGCCTTGACTTCTCTCACACATCAAGTAGAAGTAGGGAGAGAATCAACGGAAGTTACTAGGTCATTTCATGGAGGAGGTGAGATTAATCCTTAGGCTCACAGAAAAGATGAAACTTGTCAGTTTCATCTTTTCTTTAATACACGGGGACTTCTTCAGGCACCTGGCGTATACGAATCTACAAACCTTTTGAGAGGCGAAATATGTCACCAGGACACACAGTAGCAGAAGAGGCCAACGAGCCTAAGTGTCTTGAGTGGACCGAACAGCCTTGCTCTTTTCTGACTATGGGAAAGAGAAAGCACAACGGCGGTGACTACTTCCATCGAAAGCATCACAGGACTAGAGCGCCAGAATGAAGGGATTAGGGGTCAAATAACTTGACGTCCCTCACCGACATACGCTCCAGCATCCTCATGCAGACTCGTGGGGAGAAGTTCCTTAAGTAGCTAAAACCACTTAAGAAAGCGGAGGGAGGAAATCAAGTAAAGTATTACGATTTTTATTGATCTCCCAGACACTCTACGGAGGATTGCAAAATGCTTTAGCGGGAGATCGAGGAGCTGATTTGGAGGGGCCATCTCATCAAGTTTGTCAAGAACACTCGATAGAGCTTCGGCGCCTCAAGAGGGGAAGGAACAAAGCTTTCCCCACCACGGAACCGGGTTACAGTCAGAGTGGTTAATATGATCACAACCCAAGGGCTAAGAACCCAACGGATCATAAGGAGAAGCGGGCCGGGTGGAAGAAATAGCGCACAGAAGACAATGTCATTAGCTTTAACAACAATAATTTCAGCCATGTAATCTCCCCACATGCAGATACTCTTGTTATATCCGTGCTCATTTTGGACGATAGCGTTGACTATCAACTGAAACGAGTTTTCATTAATAATAGAAGTTTCCACGATTTGCTTTACCTTAATGTATTTTTTAAACTTGGTTTAAAAAGGAGTCAGCTGAAACCAACTGAAGGCTCACTCTATGACCTTGACGACGAACTAGTGGCGGTCCAAGGAACAATCCAGCTGGAGGTCACTCTGGGTACGCGCCCAAGAATGGCGAGTCGTACACTCACATTCTTGGTCATTGACCTGCCTTCCGTGTACAATGCGATTCTAGGCCACCCATACCTAAAGCGTTTGGGGCTATTACTTTAATATCACACCTAAAGATGAAATTTCCAACAGCTTGCAGTATTAGTGAAGTGTTGGGCGACCAAGTCATTGGGAAGATATACTACATGTCCTAAATCGCTCCAAGTGGCAGCATAAAGGTGGCAGGAGAGTTTGACCATTGAGATAAAGCAGCCCTACAACAAGTGCAATCTAATGAAGAAACTGCTTTAATCCCACTAAATTCGGAAGACCCGGAGAGGTGCATACAGATCAGGAGCTCACTCATCGGGACACTGCACGACGAGCTGGTCACATTCTTACGATAGAACGCTGATGTCTTTGCGTGGACCCCCGCTGATATGCAAGGGATTTCGGCCGAAATAATTGTCCACAAGTTGGGCCTCAATCCCTGTTGTAAGCTCATCAGACAAAAGTAGAGGAACCACTCCGTGGAGAAGTTGATCGCCATCCATGAAGAGGTAAAGAAGCTGCTAGACGTCGACTTTATCAGAGAAGTCCAATACCCAGATTGGCTCTCCAATATCGTCCTGGTAAAGAAAAATTACAAAAAATAGCGAATCTACATCGACTTTACCAACATTAACAAACCTGCCCAAAAGATATCTTCTATTTACCCAGGATTGACCTGTTGGTGGACTAGACATCTAGATACGAGTTATTGAGTTTCATGGATGCGTACTGAAGTTATAATCATATCCGAATGAACTCAAAGGACGATGAGCACACTTCGTTCATAATAAACCAAGACACTTTGTGAAGGAACGGATCCTATTTCATTAAGGACCTCTATCAAAATACATACAAAACTAATGCCCATAAATTTAAAACATTAAATTCTTACGAGAATTTGGGTAGAGTTTCTCTAAAAATTTACTAAAATCCATACAAATAACCTGTACAATCCTGCATAAATCATATACATAAATGTTTCTTCAAAATTTAATCAACAACACCGACATAACATAACCACAAGATCAACAGTTGCCATAATAATCGTGGCTCCAATACAGCACTTCTAACTACCTATTGGATCTGAGAGAGATGTCATCTAGGACCATAACAATCCAAACATCAAAATAGTGCAACTAAATCCATATTTTAACTTATAGACATAAGAACAATACATCCAACATAGTATTGAAGCATTTTACATTATCATAATTTACAATGTTCATTTCAAAATACTAGTTATATGCATCCAAGATCTTTCAAATCACTGAAATGTTCCAAGGCCTTCAAAACTAACAAGCTTTCCTTCTTCTAGCTAATTTTGTCTTTGATCCTTATCAGATTTCTGCTTGCCTGGAAGGGAGGTGAAAAGCATGGGTGAGCAATTTACCCAGCCAGGTACCCAAAATAATAAAAGTATATAATTTTATATAAATATATATATATACAAACAGACAATGAAACTTAAAAGAAATGTGAAAAATCATACATGCATGCAAATGAAGGAAAAGCGTGAATACAATGCAGAACATAAGAAGATCATGATCATAAATCCCTAGTTCTTGGTTCGAAGTTCATATAATTAAGTTTTCATTTAAAACTACTATCCTCCATATTTTATATTTCGAGGGCAGGATACTCCTATTCAACCTAACTATTTTCTTCCATACTTTACATACCGAGGCAGGATAACTCTATTCAATTTAATCATTATTATCGTCTATACTTTACATCTCAAGGACAGGATACTCATTTTTAGTTTAATTGATTTTCTCCATACTTTACATCCCGATGACAGGATAGCTCTATTCAATTCAATCATTATTATCCTCCATACTTTATATCTCGATGACAGGATCCCTATTTTTAGTTTAATTGATTTTCTCCTTACTTTACATCCCGAAAACAGGATACCCACTTTTAGTTTAATTGATTTATTTCATACTTTACATCTCGAGGTAAGATGATTATATTAAGCCTAATTTCTATTATTTAGTGCCCGATTGAGGGACGGACTACACATCACCCGAAGGACAAGGTCATTTTCATGTTATGCCAATAACTTTATCAGACTATACAACAATCGTAGGTCCGATCTTCCAAGTGATTTATTTTGTTTGAGGTATCCTTGTCCTTACTTCCTTATTCATAACTCATCATGCCTCAAAGACCATCCCAAATTATACAAATAAACATTCAGTCAATTTCAGAGCTTCTCAATAATTTAACCGTACAATTTCAGATAAAATCTTTAAGCACAAATCGTCAGATAAACATCATAAAATCTCCAATTAGTATCTAAATCTCATGATTTAAGATTTTCAAACACAATCCCTAATTTTCATCCTAGGGTTCCATGCAAAGCTTCCAGACAAAAATCGGTCACAATACGTAGACCAAACGATGAAATCGAAGCCGTAAACCTTGATAATAATATACAAATACAAAGTCTATCCATATTTACCACCAATATATCACTATTTTTGACTTAGGGTTTAGGAAAAACTTTCCAGACGTAAATCAAACACGAAACATAAGCCAAATCACGAAATCAAAATCATAAGTCACAATATATATATATATATAAACATGAAATCTAGTCCAAAAATCATATGATTCATGCAACATTCATAACAAATCTTAGAAGGTGAGGGTTTTAAAGCGTAAATAACAAAATTGAGATATTTAAAAATGGTAAAAATGTAAAACAAGGTCTGAGGTACATTTGCCTTAACCTGATCTACTGTTATTTTTATTTTGATTGGGGTGGAATGGTTGGATTTTTCCTTCTTTTCCCCCATTTTCCTTCTCCTTCTTCTCATCCTTTCCTCTCATCGTCGTGCTCTTTGGTGCTTCTTCTCTCTTTCCCCAAAATTCCCCTTTTAAAACAAAAGAAAAAGACCACGTGGCTCAACCCGAGTACAGGCGCTTGAGCGCCTAGCAAGTGAGCGTCGGGTGCATTTATTTTTCAGCTTCATAAAACGGCACTCACTGCATCCCTCAAGCGCTCTGGCAAGCGCACTTCTCATGCAAATCTACACTCCTGCCTCACTGTGGCACCCAGCGAGCGCAGGTCTCCACCCTGCTCTTGCAAAATGGCGCTCATTACGCGCTCGAGCGCTATAGTGAACGCACCTCCCTTGTTTGGCCTTTTGCTTCCGGTTACAATTTCTTTATTAATTCTAAGCCTAATTATTATCATCATCAACTTAATTCTCCCTAATTATCATGTTTTGGGATTGAGATCTCACACACTTACTGCTACAAGGTAATACCTTTTGGTCTAAAGAACACGTGTGCCACTTACCAGTAGCTCATGAACAAGATATTTGAAAAGAAGATCGGCCGCAATATGGAGGTGTACGTCGATGACATACTCGTCAAAAGTAAGACCACCAACGACCATATTTGCGATATGGCTGAATCCTTCGAGGTGCTTTGCGCGCATCAAATGATATCGAATCCTTTTAAGTATATCTTCGGAGTCTCCTTGAGAAAGTTTTTGGGTTTCATCATCTCTCAACAAGGGATCGAAGTAAACCCGGAGAAGATTGAGGCCCTCATGGACATGACTCCGCCACGGAGTGTCAAAGACATCCAAAGGCTAACTAGACGATTGGCAGCTTTGTCCCACTTTTTGGCTAAGTTGGGGGACAAGTACCAGCCTTTCTTCAAGACTTTGAGGGGAATAATAGTAAACGGGTTCCAATGGACTGTAAAATACCAAGCAGCTTTCGACGAGCTAAATCAGTACCTGGCCAGTCCGCCGTTGCTGACATTATCCAAGGACAGAGAGGAGTTATATCTCTACCTGATAGTATCGGAGGTGGCTCTCAGCTCTGTCCTCATAAGACAAAACTTTGATTCTCAACGGCCGGTCTACTATGTAAATAAGACATTGACTGGCACAGAGACTTGCTACTCACGCGGACAAAAGTTAGCCTTGGCACTTGTCTTCTCCGCCCAAAAACTTAGGCCTTACTTCCAAGGTCATCGCGTGGTAGTCCTGACCGACCAGCCTCTGAAGAGTATTCTATAGAAAGTCGATATTTCTGGACGGTTGGTAAAGAGGGCTATTAAATTGGGACAGTTCTATATCGAATTTGGCCCAGACCAGCCATCAAGGGGTAGGCTCTGGCCGACTTTATCGTCAAGAGCACGACCCCAATTCCTGATGAACAGTCCACTGAGGACGCTGGGTAATGCAAAGAAGAGCCAGAATGAGTTCTCAATATAGATGGATCGTCTACGGACTCAGATAGTGGTGCCGGAGTTGTCTGAGGACCTTTGATAGGTTTGAGGTGAAGTACTCCCTTTAGACTTGACTTTCCGACCACCAATAATGTTGCCAAATATAAAACCCTATTAGTTGGGTTAAGACTAGTAAAAGAATGCTCTACTAAATAACTGACCATCTATTGCGATTCTGAGCTGGTTGTTGATCAGGTAAATTGGAGTTTCGAGCCATGTAACCCTCACTTAGCCAAATACTTGGCTAAGGCAAAGGACGCCATCCGGAGATTTGATAAGTTGGACCTAGTCCACTTCACCAGAACTAAAAACTGGAAGGCTGACCAATTTGCCAGGGCAGCGATGGCCGAAAACCCAGAACAGTACTCAAGGGACATGCGGGATGTCTCGAGTACTCCCAACACGGAGGAGCAAGAAGCAATGCAAATCTCTGACACGGAAAGCTGAATGACGGCTTACCAGAGGAACCTGGCGGGCGGAGTACTGTCAGACAACGCAGACAAAGCTAAGCGGATCAAGAAGACGGATGGCTGGTATACTATGGTCGACGAACGGTTATATTGTCATGGTTACTCGATTCCATACCTCAGGTGCTTAACTCCTGAGGAGGCATACAACACCTTTAGTGAAGTCTACCATGGGATCTGTGGGTCACACATTCATAATCATGCGTCATGGATATTACTGTCCAATGATGAAGAAAGACGTCCTCGACTTCGTGAAGAAGTGTGAAAATCACGAACTCCACGGAAATCTTCACCATTAACCGCCTGCCGAATTGAGGACTCTTCAAGCCCTTTGGCTTTTCGCGCAATGGGGGCTCGATATTCTCGGTCCATTTTCCATTGCTACCAGGCAAAGAAAGTTCATCATCGCCGACATTAACTACTTCACCAAGTGGGTTGAAGCCGCCCCGCTGGCCAAGATCACCAAGCACTATGCTTTAGAGTTCATTTATCAGATCATAATCAGCAGATTTAGCATTCCTGAGGTCATAGTAATTGACAATGGAACCCAATTCTTTGGAAAATGCTTCACCAAGTATTGCACCAGTTTAGGCATCAGATTGGTCCACATTTCGGTAGCGTATCTACAAGCCAATGGACAGATACAGGTCACAAACTGTACGCTACTCTCCGGTCTGAAGACCAAACTGGAGGACGCAGGGAGCTTCTGGGTCGACGAACTGCCCTCCATCCTACGGTCTTATCGGATGACTCCAAAAAAACAGACTTGCGAGACGCCCTTTAGCCTCTGCTACGGAATTGAAGCAGTTATTTCGATTAAGATTGGGCTTTCAATTCTTAGGGTTCAGTCTTTCAACCCACAAGGTAACTCCTAGAAAATTTGAAAACATCTAGACATGCTAGAGGAAGCCAGCGACGCAGCCAGACTGCGGACAGTGGCCTACCAACAATGAGTCGCGCGCTATTACACCAACAAGGTAAAAGTGCGGCGCTTCGAAGTTGGAAACTTGGTCCTGCGAAGCATCAAGGCAACAGGCAAGACCGCTAATTGGAGTAAACTTTTCCCAAATTGAGAAGTCCATTTTCTAATTTTTGCCGTTTTACGAAATGGAGCATACAAACTCTTGACCCAGAACGGCAAGTTGGTTCCACGGACGTGGAACGTGGTCCGCCTCAAGCACTACTTCTAGTAAAAGCACAGGTAGGTCATCCATATGTATGCTTGAACATCTTGTTTATCATTAATAAAAAGAACATATTTTTTCTTTTTATTTGCACTATGTTCTTTTTCTTTTCCATATTCATGTGTGTCTACTTGTAGGGTTATATGACCTAAACTGCCCCTAAATCAGGCGAAATTTTACCCACTCATTATTAAATTTTGGTCATCCAGGCGGCTTATAAGCGATCGTAACTAAACTTTAATCATTCAGACGACCCACAAGCAATCGAATTAAAACTTGGTCATCCAAGTGACTCGTTCGCGGTCAAAATTTTACGGGCTTAAACAGCACACGTGACAACCTCCTCTCCAAGGAGATAGCGTGACAGTCAACAACGATCGACAGGAGCAGAAGCACTCCGTTCAAAAGTCGGCCGCCCAAGTTCACACTTGAGTAGTGCCACCAAGCCTCTAGTCACGGGTGTAAAATAGGCTTGATCCGACATCAGGACTGACATTGATATCTTCTCCAAGACCTAAGTCCATCAGAGAGTACCACTAACATCTCAGGAAAGGCAGACAACCAACTTGAGTGCAACGCACTATGCTGGCTAGACAACGCAACAACAATACTCGAGAAATGACTATTAAGGCAAAGACACAGAATATTAGTAAAATAATCATTTTATTGATTGTGTGCCTTCATAATTACAACAATTTTAAAAACAAGAGCGTAAAATCTACAGAGGTGCAGAGCTCCCAGGAGGAGGAGGTGGCGGCCCCTCACCACTCTGGGACTGCCCCACAAGGTTTTCACGATACTAGGCAGAATGGTTGGATGGGTCAAGATACTCTACTAGAAAGTTGGGGTCAACCAACCGCGTAAAGCGTTGGCAAAGGTTGACACTTTCCCATTATCGTGCCATCAGCATATCGGAGACCTCATGGGGGTGCATACGAGTAGTTAACTCATTCTCCAGTGACGTCATCTGTCCTGCGAGTTGGTCGATGCGCCTCACTGCCCGGTCATTCTCTTCTCTAAGCCGAACGTTTTCCTCAGTCAGCCTAGCATTCTCATCTTCGAAACTCGACAGCACATCTTCTCTCAACAGGACATTCTCCTCTTTCAGTTTGGCATTCTCCACCTCCAGACTGGACAACACAGATTGGACAGCAGCTGTGTGCTCCTGGCACTCTTCCCTCAGCAACTCCATCTCTTACTCGAACCAGGCAATCTCATTATCTTGATCTGAGATCACCAGGTTCCACTAGTGTAGTCCCTTCGCGACTGCACTCATAATTTTCTCCCCCTATAAGAACACTACGCATTAGCAACGGAGAGGAAAAGGAGAAGGGAAGTTGTGAAGGTTTTACCTGTCAGACTCTGCACACTGGCCTTACTAGCCTGCTGCGAGACCTTAGCCCAGGTGGCGGAGGACTAGAAACAGCGGTCTCCTAAGCAAGGTCTATGGTGGCCTTCACTGTAGACTCCTCCGGCAACTTCACCATGAGGACTGTCGCCTCAATAGGCTCTCCGATGATAGACTCCTCCAGCATCTCCACAGCCAAGCCCACTGCCTCTTGAGACTTTTCGGCGGTAGACTTTACCGTCAGCTCAACGCTGACACCAACTGCCTCTTGAGGCTCTCTAGTGGCAGGCTCCACAGATAATCCAATGGCCTGTGTAGTAGGAGGCTTTGCAGGTGCCCCTAGGAGCTCTTTGACAGTTGGCTCCTCCGGCAGTCCAACAACCCATCTGATAGAAGGCTCCGTGGGCGACGCTGATGGCACCACCAAGTGCTCTAGTAGTGGCAAGGCCAGAACAGTGCTACTCACAGCGGAGCACTATCCAGCCCTAAATGCCTCAACGACAGTCTCAACGACAGCCTCAACTCTGCCTACACCAGAGCTATCCCTGACTCTAGAAAATTGACTAGTTAAAACGTACTCTGGCTCCGTGGAAGAGGAAGAAGAAGGCTTCACCGTTGCCGCTTTCTTCTATCTTTGACTCTTGGGAGTCTCCTTACTGGGAGGTGCGTCGGCAAACACGATCGTGAGGGCACCCACCTTCCTCTTATGGGAAGGCCCCTTCACCTTCTGCTACGGAGAAGGTGGTCCCATCGTGTCTTCTTGGCCTCTATTCGAGAAACTAGATAATCTCTCTAGAACTCTAGAAGGTTGTCCTCCTCCAACTCTAGAAGCGACTGCACCACAGCAACCTCCTTGTTGGTCGGCATCCCAGTATAAATGTTGGATACTCTGCCCTAATCCCTGGCCAAGGGCCAGATTGAATCAACATGAATATAAAAGAATTGGTTCTTCTAATTCTTCAGAGAATCGTATATGGCACCACTGATTTGGAGTCATCGTGGGAACAGGGACACCCACTCTCCACTCTGGACAAATTAGAACATCACTCTGACTGCATCCACCGTCAACAACTTCGAATGCTGGTGAAGAAAGATGAACAGCGTGCATAAATAATGTACCGCATTAGCTTGGACCCGTGCTATGGTGATCCGAGGGGCAGTCAGAATATCCATTAGCTCGTCAGGAATTGGGAGGCATAGCCCACTCCTCAAATGGGCATCGTAAATAGTGATACAGTCCTCAGAAGGAGAGCATGCCCTGTCTCCCTCACTAGGGATCTTGAAGACGATCGACTTGGGGATGTTGAACTCGATGTACTGTTCCCTCACCTCATTGGCCTTGATAATTGAAGCGATCCAAGTAACAGAAGAAGCCATGGGAATGGAAGTAAGAAGGAAGATATCGCAACACTTAGAAAAATTTTAGGAAGAAAAGTTGAAAGAAAGCGTGAAAATTTTGAAAAGTAACAGACGGATTACTTAGAGGAGTGTGAACGCCGAAGAAGGTGAACTGTCTCAAAAATGTGCACCCAGCATTGCTGACACGTGTCACTTTCTAAACGGGTGCAGTTGAATTAGATCATTTGGTGCATTAGTTACCAGGGTCGTAAATTCACTGTATGCGGACACGTGGCCAACTCTTCAACTGACAGGCCGGCAGCATGATGGCATGTTACTTCAACTCCCACTTCCTTTAGAAGCTTTTCGGACTTTGGCCTAGACGGTCAACGAATCTGATTAATACTTTCTTCAACAGTTCTCCAGATTTTGGCCTAGACGGTCAACAAATCAGATCAACACTTCATTCAGAAGTTCTCCAGACTTTAACCTAGACGGTCAACGAATTCGGTCAACACTTCCTTCATTAGTTCTCTGAATTTTGGCCTAGACGGTCAACGAATTCAGTTAATACTTCCTTTAGAAGTTCTCTGAACTTTGGCCTAAGCAGTCAACGAATTCAGTCAACACTTCTTTCAATTGTTCCCTAGATTTTGGCCTAAACGGTCAACGAATTCGGTCAACGACTTTTCAAACCAGTTCTCCCAATCTTGACTACATGATCAGCAACTCCACGCAATGCGATCAACAGACCAAGAGTCTTCGCCAGTTTCCTCACCATGTCACCTTAGGCAAGTAACCCAACCACTAATGGCCCATCTCGAACATGTTGGAGGCCTGTGACGGAACGGACTTTTTTTTTGTACCTTCCGTCAATGACCATACAAAACAAAACCTTAGAATAAATCACATAAAGTTCTAAGAAGAAACGGACGAAATTTTCCCTAAAACTGGACCCAATCAATACATGCAACCTGTTCATATCAAGCCAAAATGTAAATATAGACTTCTATACATATTCACAATCCATACACAGGATCATCAAATGCTATGATTTCATCCATGGCTCCTATTTATCAATCCTATTTACTATACCAAAATTCATATAAGAGATACTATTTAGGACCTATGCGAATCCAAAAAGAAGATAGCAGAAGTAGCTATTCAAACCTGCGGAAGTATAACTCATTGTTCCAACAAAATACAAGGCATATTATGTCCATTTATATATACAATATACATCCACAACTCCAGGTATATACATTCAAGACTATCGATTCCCAAAATCTTTAAGATAACTTCGAGGCTCCAAATCTTTCTTACTAAACTTTGCCTTTTCTGGCTCTTCAGGCGCCAATTCTATTATATCATCTAAAGGGGAAGAAATAACGGAGTGAGCCGAAACCCAATAAGGTACTAAAATATGCAATGTAAATCTTTCATGTAAAACACAATACAATAAAACACATATCATGGCATATAAAACTTGAATGCAACAAGGCATAGGTCATGGAAATATTAGCAAAGCATAAATCGATATACAAGTGCCGAGATTTATAAAATCAGTTCCAATTGTAATTGCTCTGCAAAATTCTAGTTCATTATTCCAAGGACCCATCTAGTGTACCCTACTAGTCAAGAGGGCAAATAATCGAGAATAGATTGTATTCAATTCACACAATCAAAGGCCGAATGTTTGATAATCATTTATTCTCATTTCATTTTATTTCATGATTCAAAGGTTCAAAGGTTCGATAATCTCCATCCTCGGATTACGTCCCGAGGAGAGGCGAACCACATATTATTTTATGGATAGAGTTATCTTCGATTATCCCTGTAACGTTTTAAGGCATACCATAGAGTATTATCTGACTGTACGACAGTTTTAGGTCCGATTTTCTTATCGAATAATTTAAATTAGAGCAATTTGTTCATAATTCATGATCAAATTTCATCATATCTCAAGGCCAAATCCTGTTTCATTTAATCACTCTTTCAGACAATTTCAGAGGGCCTCCATAATTTAATAATACAATTCCATGCCAAATTTCCATATACAAATCATTAATAAACTTTAACAAGGTAACAATTTAACGTCTAAATCTCAAAATTTCAAGTTTCCAACATAAATTCCTAAATTTTTCATGCTAGGGTCTCGTGTTAAATTTTCAGGTGTAATTCGAGTATAAAATATGGGTCAAATCACAAAATTAAAGCCATAGTTTATAAAACATACACATAATATGAATTAACACAAAACTATATCTTCATTTTCGAGTCAGGGTTTCGGGCAAAACTTCCGGATATAAATCAGATACGAAACATAAGCCAAATTATGAAATCGGAGTCGTGGGTCATAATATATATATATATATATGAACATAAAATCTAGTCCAAAAGTCATGAGATTCATACATTATTCATCTCAAATCTCAGGGAGCAAGTGATTTAGAGCATAAATAACAAAATGGAAATATTCAAAAGCAGTAAAAATAAAAAATAACATCAGAAATACACTTTTTTTAGCCCGATCTACCGTTATTCTTACTCTGATCAGAATAGGACGGCCGGTTTTTTTCTCTTTTTTTTCCCTATTGTTTCCTCTTTCTCCTTCTCCTTTCCTCTCATCTCTTCATTTTCTATTTAGCCTTCTCCCCTCTCACCCAAAATACCCTTTTAAAACAAATCCAAAGAAAACACGTGACTGCCCCCATGACTGGCGCTCAGGTGCTCGAGTGCCAGTCAAGCGCTCATCGAGCGCTGCACGCATAAATTTGTACCCGGGTTGGCGCTTGAGTAGTCATCGAGCGCTAGCCCTCACAGTGTCCTCGCCCCCGCTCCGCCTTGGGCGTCCCTCAGGCGCCACTTTCGCAAAATTGCACCCAAGTGGTGCCTTGGACGTCCTTCGGGCTCCGCGTCTATTTTGCCCGTTTTGCTTTGGTAATAATTTTTTAATTATTTCTAAGCCCAATTATGATTACTATCAGCTTAATTACTCTATAATTTTTATATTTCGGAATCAAGATCTCACAAGGCTGGAGTCTAAAACCACCAGTATGGGGGCTAATGATGGGTATACATGTAATGGACTAACCCAAGAAGGAGGAACGATCCAAATACACGACGGCCTATTAGCGCTTGGACGGTCAACGCTAACTGTTGACTGGTTGAAAGGCCAATGAGTCAGGAGAAGCCCATGAACAAGACGGCCAACTTGGGCCCAAGACGGTAAACGTCTTTATTTACTGAAATCCTATAAGTCGGTCAACACTTTCATTGGTCGAAAGAATGGTCAGTTGATCGACTGAAGAATAAGTCTCAAGTGGGCCAAGCCCAATTTGGCTCATATGACTGTCCTCGACCAACAACGGTCTTCTCCTCTGATTTCGCGCTCTTCACAGAATATAATCTCCACTACAACAGTCATCAGTAGATTTAACGTGCATCCTTAAAAGAAGGCACCAGAATCTCTTCCCTATCTGTCAGAAACCCTAATGGTTGTAGAACACAGAAGAAAAGCAATCAATCCAACGACCGTTACCGCCATAAAAGTTTCACACCAGAAAAGGTAGCAATTTCAACAGAATGTGGGAATAAAATCCTTCTGCACAAGGAAGGCAGCTCAAAGTAGCGCCTATAAAAGGCCATGGAGTCCTCACTCCAAGGCATGCTCTCATTGGCATACAAAACGCCTAGACTCGCCCGCAAATGCTTTGAAAAGCTCTCTCCTGCAAAGCTTACACACTTTCAGTATATAGACGCTCTCTCTTTTTCTCTGCCACTACATTCTCAGCGAACTCAGTACTTAGAATCAACGCTCCTCATGAGCCTCCAAAGCCTCTCCCCATGAGAGCACCTTCCATCACAAACACTTCTTGCTTTCCTTGCATTCCTACTTTCGCCTTCTTAATTTAAAGGTTGTTTGCTAATTTAAGCGTTTGAATATTTTTGACGAGATAATCTCCCACCGTCACCTGACCTCTCGTTTGTAATTGTGATATATATGATTTAGACTCAGTGGACAGAACTGAACTCAAACGAATAATTTAATCCGAATCTGTTAAAAATTTAAATCCAAGACGCATTACATATGAACGAACTAAAAAAATAAATAATATGAAACAATAGACATAACTTGTCAAACAAAAAAGATCGTGTTCGTGTAATATATGATATGATAATACATACTCGTAATACATAATATTTGTGTCCGGGATATCATACAAAACATGATAAACAAATAAGTCTACAAGTAAAGGTGTTCTATTATATTATTTTAAGTCAATAGATCAATTTAGATTAATTCATATTATAAATATTGTGATCCATT
>JAODPA010138692.1:0-16075 GCA_025585075.1 Nepenthes mirabilis | reverse complement strand
TACTTACCATTAACAATTTCGGTCTCCTTTTTCCCTCCACGTTTTTTCGGTCAACATAAGTTGACCAGATTATATTTTCCCTTCATGCTTTCCGGTCAACATGCGCTGACCGCATTACATTTTCTCCTCACCCCAGCCATTATTCTTTCTCATCAACTTCGGCTTCCATTTCTTTATCAATACCGACTCCTTTATCAACACCAACATTGGCCTCAATATCAACTTCGGCCTTTATTATTTTATATGGCCACTTCGGCCTAGAAGAGGTGACAAGCCACTCCTTAAGGCCACTCCGGCCTCACACCACCTCACAAGGCCACTACGGCCTCATATCACATCACAAATCCACTCCGGTCTGCTTCTTACTTCTAAGTCACTTCGGTCTTGAAGAGGGCACAATGCCACTCCAGTCTCATTGCACATAAAGCCACTTACGTCACACACAAAACACTTCGACATTTTTCCTTCACATAATCAGCACAGAATTTTTATCAAGGGCAGGCCGGTTTTGATTTTCACCTTAGGGCCGATTTGGAATTTCACCTTAAGACCGGTTTGGAATTTCTTATTACATTTTCTGGTCAACTGGCATTGACCGGATAATCTTCAAATTCCCTCGACTCCTGGGACTTTTTATGTCTTAGAATCTGGGCCGTTACTCCTTGGGTTCCGACCGTGATATACATGGTACGCTAGAGGGTACTACCCCTATAATCCATGGTCCTAGTTTCAAGATTAGTCTTAATCCTTTGAAGATGAATCCACCATTTGCCATATACATTTTGTAATCGGGAAATCATATTCCCATCACATATCTCTATCGGGGAGACTAAATCCATCACATTACACTTTGTGGATTCCCTTCCATTTACTCGTTCGGTTCCTTTCTTTCATTTGGAGCTTAGATCTTTTAACCAATAAGTTTAACTCGTAAGAAAGTTTGGTTGTACTTACCTCCATTGCTCAAACCCCACCTTTGAAACCTCTAAGACGCATTCCCTTGCTCCCGGTGCACAATTACACATTTTTAGAGCTTACAAATTGACACAACATTTAGTTATAAGTTCCATCACAATTGAAGAGAGCTAAAGCATGCACATTTACCTTCCAATTTCAGGTGAACAGTGTCAAGCCACTTTTAGAGGGCTCGGAAGCTGGGAACGGGTCGAATCTTGCAGAATCGGACGTCCGGTCAACACACACTTGCTTTTGGGATGCGGGGATTCATATTTTAAAGTCATTTTCAACATTTTATGAAGGTAAAAACATACAATTTTCCCTTTTTGTCTCTGGTGAATAGTAATAGCGCCCATTTAGAGGGCCCGGACGCCGCGAACCGGTCGGGACGTGCTTGATCGCACAACCGACATATATACACATTTGGGACATGGGGATTCACATTTTGGGGTTAATTTAACGAAATAAGGTGCAAAAATAGAAAACCCGCAATTCTCGTAGGTTAGGGTTTGGCGATACTCCACTAACCAAATCGGTGAGTAAATCGAACAATAAATTATACAATCCTTGGTCTCAAGCCATGAGTATTACATTTTGCATGGTTTGGGTGGGTATTGACACAAAAATACCCGATGATAAGTGAAAAACATCGAAAGAGGAAAGTTAGTGAGTATGAGAACACTTGCCTCGGTGCATACTACCACTTTTATAACTAGCTCTCGAATGGATTCAAACTCCATGGGCTCGATCTCCTCCTTCCTCTCTCTAGAATAGGTGCTCTCCCTCTCTAGAAGGGTTTGGATCTTGGGAAATGAGAAAACACGAAGCAGGTCGGGCATTTATAATCGTCGGGCGCTCGAGCGTAAGGCAAGTGAGCGACAAGCGCGGCCTCGCTGCCAGCTTGTGCTCGAGCGTGCAGAGGCGCTCAGCAGGTGGGGGAGCTACTAGTTTTTGGCACTCTAGCTGAGCTCGAGCGCACAGCAGGCGGGGCCTGCTCTTGCACCACTGCATTTTGCGCTCGAGCCTGTGCTAGAGCGCACAGCAGGCGCAATCTGCTGGCAGTGCTTCAGCAGTCCACGACCCGATTTTTCTTCTCGATTTTTCTTCCAATACACATACTCATTTGTTCAATTGGTCTACTATTAATTATTATCACATTGATTACCTCATATTTATTATGTTTTTAGTCCCAGAACCTCACAAGTTCCCTCTTGTTCATTTGAAATGCCTTTCTCCTGATGAGCCATTGCATGAATTTTGAATGAACGTCCAATGAATTTCATCACTTAATTTACACTCAATTGATATTCAGCCAATTTCACATGAACTTCATGCGACCTCCATTGACTAGAGTCGCATAGTAGACTTTTCACTGACACTAGACCAACTTTTGCTCAAATCTCATGTGACATCCAGTGACATTTGCTACTGGGTTGACTTTTGACTAACACTCAGCTGACCTTTGCAAAACTATTGTACGACCTTTTAGTGTCATTTGTTGCTCGGATTACCATTAAAAGACCCTCGCCGGACCCTCACTTTATATTTTCTCTTTTCTCTCTTTTGTTTTTTATATTTTTTATGTGACGGATTGGGTTATTTTCCTCAAATAACTCTCCGTTAATAATAACTCATGCCTGTAATTATCCTAACATATCACAGGATCCAAAAGCGACATAAAATTCGTGGCTCCAGCGTGATGTATTTAAATACCATGTTGGCTCGAGAGAGATACCACAAGTTCTCTATATACCCAAACAAATGCGGAAGCAGAACTAAATACTTAAGTTACCTGTGGAAGCTTAATAGGAATGTAACTAATCTCCAGGCTTTTGACATTCAGCTTTGCTCAAGCAGATCCTTTTTCTTGTTCTAATTATTCAGGGGCCATTTTTAACACTATCACCTAAAATCTCATGCGACATCCAGTGACATTTGCTACTCGGTTGACTTTTCACTAACTCTCAGTTGACCTTCGCATTACTATTGAGCAACCATTCGGTGTCATTTGTTGCTCGGATTACCCTTAAAAGACCCTTGCCTGACCCTCACTTCATCATTTCTCTTTTCTCCCTTTTTTCTCTTTTCTTTTCTATGGGGCACTCCTTATGTTGAAATTGCTCTCCAAATCTCTTTCGCACCTTCTTCATTTTTAACCTAAAATTGTATGAGGGTGATTTTATAGTAGTCATAGTGCACACGAGCTCTTCACATACGATAGGTGTGATCCCCTTCTTAAACAATGCATGCATGTGCTCTTCATGTGCTGGTTCCAATAAAATTTACGTGCAAAAACCCCTCGAAGCACATTTAGTGTACCTATTCTATCTAAAAATTGTACAATTGTCTATCATGAACTCATCAGGCGTACTTCCCTCTTGTTCATTGGAAATGTATTTCTCTTGATCATTCATTGCAAGTATTTTGCTTGAACGTCTAATGAATTTCATCACTTAATTGACACCCAATTGACATTTACCCAATATTCACATGAACTTCACGTGACCTCCACTGACTATTGTCGCTTAGCTGACTTTCAACTGACACTTGACTAACTATTGCTCAAATCTCACGCGACATCCAATGAGATTTACTAATCGGTTGACTTTTGACTAATACTCAGTTGATCTTTGCAAAACTATTGTACGACCTTTTAGTGTCATTTGGTGCTCGGATTACCGTTAAAAGATACTCGCCCGACCCTCACTTTATCTTTTCTCTTTGCTCTCTTTTTTTTCTTATCTTTTTTATGTGGCGCTCCTTAAATTAAAATTTCTCCCAAAATCTCTGCCGGCACTCCATTTTAAACCTAAAATTGCATTAGGGGTGACGTTATAGTAGTTATAGTCCACATGAGCTATTCACATACAATAGCCGCAATCCCTTTTTTAAACAATCCATGCAAGTGCCTTTCATGTGCTGGTTCCACTAAAATTGACATGCAAAATCCCCTCAATGTACATTTAGTGTACCTATTCTATCTAAAAAGTGTACAGCCGTCTTTCATGCACTCATCATGCGTAGTTCCCTCTTGTTCATTGGAAATGCCTTTCTCTTGATCACTCATTGCATGAATTTCGCATGAACAACCAATGAATTTCATCAATTAATTGACACTCAATTGACATTCAACCAATATTCATATGAACTTCATGCGACCTCCATAGGCTATTGTTGCTTAGCTGACTTCCAACTGATGCTAGACCAATTTTTTCTCAAATCTCACATGACATCCAGTGACATTTGCTACTTTGTTGACTTTTTACTAACTCCCAGATGACCTTCGCATAACTATTGTATGACCATTTGGTGTCATTTGTTGCTCGGATTACCCTTAAAAGACCCTCGCCTGACCGTCGTTTCATCATTTCTCTTTTCTCCCTTTTTTCTCTTATCTTTTTTATAGGGTACTCCTTATATTAAAATTGCTCTCAAAATCTCCTTCGTACCTCCTTCATTTTTAACCTAAAACTGTGTGAGGGGTGATTTTATAGTAGTCATAGTGCACACGAGATCTTCACATACAATAGGTGTGATACCCTTTTTTAATAATCCGTGCATGTTCTCTTCATGTGCTGCTTCCACTAAAATTGACGCGCAAAAGCCCCTTAAAGCACATTTAGTGTACCCATTCTATCTAAAAAGTGTATAGCCGTCTATCATACACTCATTAGTTGTAGATTCCTCTTGTTCACTTGAAATTCCTTTCTCTTCATCACTCATTCCATGATTTTTGCATGCACATTCGATGAATTTCATCACTTAATTGACACTCACTAGACATTCAGCCAATATTCACATGCACTTCATGCGACCTCCACTAACTATTGTCGCTTAGCAGACTTTCGACTGACACTTGACCAACTTTTGCTCAAATCTCATGCAACATCCAGTGACGTTTACTAATCGGTTGACTTTTGACTAACACTCAGTAGACGTTCACATAACTATTGTACGACCATTCGGTGTCATTTGTTGCTCGGGTTACCCTTAAAAGACCCTGGCCTAACCCTCACATTATCTTTTCTCTTTTCTCCCTTTTTTTCTTATCTTTTTTTTTTGGTACTCCATATGTTAAAATTTCTCTCCAAATCCCTTTCGCACCACCTTCTTTATAAACCTAAAATTGTATGAGGGGTGATTTTGCAGTTGTCATAGTGCACACAAGCTCTTCACATACAATAGGTGTGATCTCCTTCTTAAACAATCCATGCATGTGCTCTTCATGTGCTGGTTCCCCTACAATTTATGTGCAAAAACCCCTCAAAGCACATTTAGTGTACCTATTCTATCTAAAAATTGTACAATCGTCTATCATGCACTCATCCGGTGTACTTTCCTCTTGTTCATTGGAAATGTCTTTCTCTTGATCACTCATTGAAAGTATTTTGCTTGAACATCTAATGAATTTCATCACTTAATTGACACCCAACTGACATTCATCCAGTATTCGCATGAACTTCACGTGACCTCCACTGACTGTTGTCGCTTAGCTGACTTTCAACAGACACTAGACCAACTTTCGCTGAAATCTCACGCGACATCCAATGATATTTACTAATCTGTTGAGTTTTGACTAACACTCAACAGACATTCACATAACTATTGTGTGACCATTCGATGTCATTTGTTGCTCGGATTACCCTTAAAAAACCCTGGCCTGACCCTCACTTTATCTTTTCTCTTTTCTCCCTTGTTTTTTTATCTTTTTTTTTCTCATACTCTATATGCTAAAATTTCTCTCCAAATCCCTTTCGCACCACCTTCTTTTTAAACAAAAAATTGTATGTGAGGTAATTTTATAGTAGTCATAGTTCACATGAGCTCTTCACATACAATAGGTGCAATCCCATTTTTAAACAATCCATACATGTTCTTTTCATGTGCTGGTTCCACTAAATTTGACGCGCCACAACCCCTCATTGCACATTTAGTGTACCTATTCTATCTAAAAAGTGTATAGCTACATGTCATGCACTCATCAGGTGTAGTTCCCTCTTGTTCATTGGAAATGTCTTTCTCTTGATCACTCATTGCAAGTATTTCGCTTGAACATCAAATGAATTTTGTCACTTAATTGACACTCAATTGTCATTCAGCTAATATTCACATGAACTTCATGCCACCGCCACTGACTATTGTCGCTTAGCTGACTTTCAACTGACACGAGACCGACTTTTGCACGAATCTCAAGCAACATCCAGTGACATTTGCTATTTTGTTTACTTTTTAGTACCACTCAGCTAACCTTCGCATAACTGTTGTACGACCATTCAGTGTCATTTCATGCTTGGATTACCCATAAAAGACCCTAGCCTCACCCTCACTTTATCTTTTCCCTTTTCCCTGTTTCTTCATTTATCCTTTTTATTTAGCACTCCTTATGTTAAAATTGCTTTCAAAATTTCTTTTGCACCGCCTTTATTTTAAACCTAAAGTCGTATCAGGGGTGACTTCACAGTAGTCATAGTGCGCATGAGCTATTCACATACAATAGGCATGATCCCCTTTTTAAACAATCTATGCATGTGCTCTTCATGTGCTGGTTCAACTAAATTAGATGCGCCCGAAACCCTCAATGCATGTTTAGTGTACCTATTCCATCTAAAAAGTGTGCAACCATCTATCATGCATTCATCAAGTGCAGTTCCCTCTTGTTCATTGGAAATTCCTTTCTCTTGATCACTCATTGCAAGAATTTTTCTTGAACATCCAATGAATTTCATCATTAATTAACACTCAATTGACATTTAGCCAATATTCATGAGAACTTCTTGCGACCTCCACTGACTATTGTCGCTTAGCTAACTTTCAATTGATACTAGGCCAACTTTTGCTCAAATCTCACGTGATGTCCAATGACATTCGCTACTCGGTTGACTTCTGACTAAACCCAGTTGGCCTTCGCATAACAATTATATGACCATTCAGTGTCATTTGTTGCTCGGATTTCCCATAAAAGATCCTCGCTTGACCCTCACTTTATCTTTTCTCTGTTCTCATTTTTTTCTCTTATCATTTTTATGTGGTACTCCTTATGTTAAAATTACTCTCAAAATCTCTTTTGCACCTCCTTCATTTTAAACCTAAAATTCTATCAATCGTGACTTTATAGTAGTCATAGTGCAAATGAGCTCTTCATATACAATAGGCATGATCCCCTTTTTAAGCAATCCATGCATGTGCTCTTCTTGTGCTGGTTTCGCTAAAATTGACGTACAAAAACCCTCATTGCATATTTTGTGTACCTATTCTATCTATGAAGTGTACCACCATCTATGTTGCACTCATCAGGTGTTATTTCCTCTTGTTCATTGGAAATTTTTGTCTCTTGATCACTCATTGCATGAATTTCGCATGAACATCCAATGAATTTCATCACTTAATTGACACTCAATTGATATTCAACCAATATTCACATGAACTTCATGTGACCTCCACTGACTATGGTCGTTTAGCTGACTTTCAATTGACACTAGACCAACTTTTGCTCAAATCTCACGCAACATCCACTGACATTTGCTACTCGGTAGACTTTTGACTAATACTCAGCTGACGCTCACATAACTATTGTACGACTAGTCCATGTCATTTGTTGATTGGATTAACCTTAAGAGACCCTCGCCTGACCCTCACTTTATCTTTTCTCTTTTCTCACTTTTTTTTTCGTATCTTTTTTTTGTGGCACTCCTTTTGTTAAAATTGCCCTCAAAATTTCTTTCGCACCCCTTTATTTTAAACCCAAAATTTTTTCAGGGGTGACTTTATAGTAGTCATAGTGCACATGAGCTCTTCACATACAATAGGCGTGATCCCCATTTTAAACAATCTATTCATGTGCTCTTCATATGATGGTTCCACTAAAATTGATGTGCAAAAACCCTTCAATGCACATTTATTGTACCTATTTTATCTAAAAAGTGTACAGCCGTCTACCATGCACTCATCAGGTGTAGTTCTCTCTTGTTCATTGGAAATGCCTTTCTCTTGATCACTCATTGCATGAATTTCACATGAACATCCAATGCATTTCATCACTTAATTCACACTCAATTGACATTCAGCCAATATTCACAAGAACTTCATGCGACCTCCACTGACTATTGTTGATTAGTTGATTTTCAACTGACATTAGACCAACTTTTGCTCAAATCTCACATGACATCCAGTGACATTTGCTGTTCAGTTGACTTTTGACTAACACTCATGTGAGGTCCCGAACCTGAAACATGTTGATTTAAAAGTAATTGAAACATTGATAATCAAGATGGGGCTAAATCTAAATGGAAGTATAAGTTTCAAAAGTAAAAAGTGTGGAAGAACCTGCTGCTGCATGCTGATCTGCCTCACATTTGCGTGGTGCCTAATAAACGCTCGAGCGCTACTGCAAGCGCCAAAACCCGTGAGGCTGCGCTCACTGTGCGCCTAGCGCGCTCTTATGATTTATATATGTTTGGGGATTTTTTGTTTAAATGCATGTTTTTGTATAAATGTTTAGATTTAAGGTCTTGATTTCTTGAATGTACTTGTATTTAGCATCCGTTTTATGTCTGAAAGATTCGTTGAAACCCTAGGTACAAAAATTGATGATTTTGTGACTGAATTCCATAATTTTTGACACATAAATGTTGATTTGAAAAAGAATATTGTCCATCTTATAATTTATATCTAAAAAACTTACACGAAACTGCACTGTTAAGTTTCTATGGATTCCTGAAATATATCTAAAGAGATGTTTGTATATTTCTGGCTAATTTTCTAATGTATAGAAAGTTATAAGCTATGAAATGAGAAGAAAAATATTTCTGATCCTATTAATTAGGACCCTGAGACTGATATACTGTCAGTTTAGGTTCTCCAACATGTCTTAGAATGTTATTGTAGTAATTGAGGATAACTTTATCCATAAAGTTAAATGCGGTCCATCCTTTTTTAGGGTGTTAACCTAGAGGGTAGTTCCTGTTCCTAACATGCCTTTGGGAGGCATTCCTGTTCATATCCGACAAGAAGGGATATCCTGTTCCTGTTTCTGGCCTTGGATTGTATGGAGTGAATATAATCTATCCTTAATTACTTGCCCATTGGCTTGCAGGGTCTACTAGTTGGGTCCTTTCTGATAGTAAAAATAAATTTTCAGCACTTATGGAATTCGATTATTAGTTTTCAATTTCTGAGACTTGTTATACGATGTTATGATTTCTAAAGCATGATGATAGTAAATTATGTTTTCTCCTGATGATTGTACCCCTCTATTCCTGTATATTTCCATAATTTGGCTATCGGTATGCATGTTGTGGCTAAAAAGGAATTTCTAGGATTTATAAGTTTAATTCTGTCTTTGATTTTTGATACTTGTCCTAGTGGTTTATGATTTTCAAACCTTGATTTTACTAGTTTATGCTTTCTTTGTTTCCATACATTTTTTTGCTTCTTCCATGATTGAATATTTTCATGTTTCTGTTCATCTGTATTTGTGTTCAGCATAAAAACTTCATATTCTACACATTTTGGTACCTTGTTGGGTTTTGGCTCACTAATTTACAGTTTTTCTTCTAAATAATGATATAGGGATGACATCATATGAGTGAGCATTGATAGAGCTAGCAAGGAAGCTTTGGGAGTCTTGAAGTCATCCTAAAGATTTTAGGAAATCTTATAGTTTTGCATGTAAATGTCTAATTTATCAGATGGAGTTATGTATTGATGATTATTACATGTTCTAAAATCTATTAGATTAGTAATTATGTTTCTGCAGGTTTGTATAGTTGCTTCCTCTATTCTGTTCTTTGGATTTTGTACAATGCCTAGACGACATCTCATTCTAAGTTTAGAATAGTGGATAGGATGTGTTATGTGAAGCCATGGATGGATATAGCATTTGAGATCCTGTGAATGTGTGTTGTAGGAGAATTTGTGCTACTGGATTAGTTATGTGCTTGTTTAGGTTATTATTTACAGGTTGTGCATTTGGTTTTGGTCTAGATGTAGAGAAAACTCTGCCAAAATTTTTACAAGATTTAATGTTTTAAATTTTTGGATTTTGTTCAATATGTTCTCAACGGAGGGCCCTAAATGGATTAGGATATGTTCCGTTACAATTGGTATCAGAGAAAATTATAATCCTTAGGAATGATCTGAATCGTATGCGAAAGCTTAGGAAATGATTCCGATTGATCGAATCAGTAGGTATAGACAAAGAATGATTAAGTTAGGTTCAGATATGCTTATTCTAAGGCTAAGGTAAGATAAGGATAAGAATATTGGGATTAGATAAAATATGTAAGGGATATCCTTGGAATTTCCATTTGAAGTGCTTTGATCCCTCCCTTTAATTTGATTATTTGAGGTTGGCTAATATTGTGGTGTTGTGGTTATAGGATAAAAGATGGCTAGAGGAAGAGGTAGAAGAAATAACCTTGAAAGTCCTAGTACTCCTCACGAACGAGAAGCCGAGTACGCGGATCTGTTGGGAAGGATGATGAATATTGTCGAATCGATAGAGCAGTGTCATATAGCTCCGGTTCCTACACTAGAGTCAACCTCAATGAATTCTGCCCTAACGACTTACAAGAGGTTCACAGCACAGAAGGTGCCTGAATTTCTTAGAGAACCAGATCCGGTAAGGTCGGAGATTTAGATTCAGAGATTAGAGAAGATATTTACAGTTATTCAATGTTCAGATCGAGAGAAGGTTGCTTTTATGATTTATAAATTAGAAGGAGAGGCTGATGATTGGTGGTTAACGAAGAAAAGGGCATTGGGATTGCCCAACAAGGAAATTTCTTGGGAGACATTTGAGGAAGCTTTCTAGGAAAAATATATTCCTTCTAGCCTACAAGATTGGAAGGAAGAAGCCTTAATGCAACTTAGGCAAGGAAGCCACACTGTGGCAGAGTATGGTGCGAGGTTCATTGAATTGTCTTGTTATGCACCTTTGGTTGAGAGAGATGAATTAAGGAAAGCCAAGAAGCTCCAGTTAGGGCTAAAAGATGAAATTAGGAATCAACTGGCAACTCAGGAGTTTCAAACTTATGTTGGGATTCTAGATAGGGCTCTGATACTTGGGAAAGAATTTGAGGCTCAAAAATCTTTGGGTAAGAGGGTAGTTAGTCAGGTGAATCTCAGTAAAAAGTCCGATTTGGGATACCCAAAATCTGCTAAGAAGATAAAGGTAATTGGTAAAGGGGAAGGTAGCACCAGAATTTAACCAGTGTTAGATTTTCAAATGTTAGTAGTGTATTGTAATCATTATGAGAAGAGGCATCCGGGACGACTTCTTATAGAACAACGGGTGCTTGTTTCAGATGTGGTCAATAGTGCCATCTGATCAAGGATTGCCCCTTGCCCAAGGAACTGAAAGCAAGGAAGCTCGTTGTTTAAGCTAAAGTACTTATAGTGATAGTTCAAGACGTTGGAACATCCCTGAAGGTGGATGGAGGTATTTTCTCATTTATGGAATTTCGATTTCCATTTTAATTAATTTGGGAGTTATGTATTCTTTAAGATTTTCCCATAATTTGCATGATATGTTCCCATTACATTGAGAATTCTTGATTTTTCTATAAATCTGTCTATGCATTCTTTTGTGGATTTTGTGAATTGTGGCAAGTAATTAGATGAGTATTCAACTTGAAGAAAGAATGTTTTATTTATTCGGTTGATATGGCGAAAAGTGGACTTGATGATTTGGAACCAATTTTTCAAGTAACGTGAATCCTCTTGGAGTTGAAATGGTACTCGAGGATGTTGGTGTAAATCGTATCGAGAGAATATGGTATCCTATAGGTTGTGAATTTTGAAAAAGAGACAAGGTCAATCGAATCAAGGATAGACGTTAAGTCTAATAAAAAATTGGGACTGCCCTTTTCTGAATGTTGGTAGGTAACTGTTCGAGAATATAGCCAGGAAAGTTCAAGAATACATGTACTTGAAGGAAAAGACCAAGCCGATTTGTTTTAATAGGTGATATGGAAAACAGGTTAGAGATTGGCATTAGTCTTTGAGGATTGTATATAAAATCAAAGGAGCGTCAGTTGGGTATTGTTAAGGATACCTTGAGACCTTTGGGATGTTGGATTGATTAATGAGTTGTTAAGTTAATATAAACAGTAATGCCCATAAGAAAGCTTAGGATATTATTATTCTGCATCAACAGGTAATTACCTACAAGCAAAGTTGGGAAGGAATCTGTAGGTTGAACGTTGCTTCACCCAACATTGAGACCTTGTGATGAGGTTTCGCTTTGAGGGTTTGTGATTAATGCTTTTGAAAAACCTAATGTCTTCTGAACCTAAAAGTTAAAGGTTGTGATAAGTGGATCTCGGTGTGATTTGGAGGAGGTGAATGTTAAAATCAATGGTTGATATTGGAAGTCCCTAGTTGAGAAAATTGTAGAATTTCTCTGAGAATGACTCTAATCTAACAATTTCAAGGATTGAAGTAGTTGTGTTATGATGAAGAGGTAACCTTAGGAAATTTCCAGTAGATTAATCTGTTAAAGGATTATGAAGATAGGTCCTAATATCGTTAGGGAGGCGAACTTAACATAGGAAAATGAAGTTGGGAATCTCAGACTTGGTATGCCCTTGGTGCTTTGTAAGAAATGTGACAGAGTAGACTACAAGCGGATTTGAATTCTTGGAAAATAGGATATCGTACTCCTAAGTTAGGAAACAGAAAACGTATTTAAAGTGTCAGAATTACAAAATTTTGAATTAAGAAAATCCTTATGGTTAGTTCGAGACAAAAGGCGATCCACCCGTTATAGCTTTAGAAGAGGTGTTCACGTTAAATTCATTGGCTCGCCAGTATGCCAATAACATCTGAGGTTACTTAGCATTTAGACTTTGAAAATTGAGATAGTTAAGTATTAGGATCCTAAGATCTTGGGTAATGATCATACATTATGCCAAATCCTCAGTGATAATATAATTATGATTTTTAGTTTTAATGTGGCATGAGGTTCTGTAAAAATTATTTTCATGGTACGAATATCATGAGATCAAAATAACTAAAGCTATCGCATTAATTGTGTGTCCCAGAATAGGGAATATATGTTTCCTGAAAGTGTCGGTTTGATGACATACCTACAAATGATGAAAATGTAGAATGTTCTATATTTGAGGTTTACTTGTGATTTGAAAAATTATGTTGAATCTTAATTAAGTTCGAACAGAGAATTTTGGGCAATAACCTAGATCAGAAGTGATGAAAAGGTATGGCCATATAATTGATCAAAGAATTGTATCCGAAGCATTAAGGATATGAAATCATGGAACGAAGAGCTAGGAGCTAAAATTAGTATGCCAATGAGATACTAAAGTCTGTTAAGTATTTAAATTTGTGGTTTTGGGGTGATGACCTAGTGCTATGTGAAATTTCAGGTGATGGATATAAGTATAGTTCTTAATCTGATTGAAATTTGAGAAATTGTAGGGAATGTTTGTGTGATATGGTCATTTTAGAACATGTTCTAATTATGGTTTCCTTGTGATCTAAGTGTTTCATATGGATTGTGTTAGATGGAGAAAAATCAGTTTGAAGACATACCCGCGAACTAATAAGGATATATAGTATTTTGGTTTGGGGTTTGATTGAAATTTGAGGTAATTACCAAGATTTTAGCCAATTTGATTGGAGAATTATAGTATCAGGTTAAATTGAATTGACAGGTACCTTTCAATCGGATGGTACGTGGGTAAGGAAATTTATGCTCATTTAAGATTTTGACTTACATTGGGAAAGTAGTTAATAAATTGGTGGGCTTAGTAAATTTAGATAGGCATAGAATGAATTAGATCCTAAAGATCAAGGTGATTTGAATGCTTAAGATTTCCTAGGTTAATCATTTGATTGAAGAGCAGATTTGGGAACGTTGGGAAACTTCCTTAGACTAAGGAAAATTCAGAGTTTGTCAAATTTTAAAGACGAAATTTTTATAAGTGAGGGAAAGTGTGAGGTCCCAGACCTGAAACATGTTGATTGAAAATTAATTAAAATAATGATAATCAAGATGAAGCTAAATCTAAATGGAAGTATAAGTTTCAGAAGTAAAAAGTGTGGAAGAACCTACTGCTGCATGTTGATCTGCGTCACATTAGCATGGAGCCTGCCGCACGCTCGAGTGTGGCAGTAGGCGCCAAAACCCGTGATATTGTGCTCGTCACGTGCTCGAGCGCGGCCATGACGACAGGCCGACGCTCGCCGTGCGCCTATAGTGCTTGAGCATGGCCCTAGTAGCAAGCCTATGCTCGCCGCACGCTCGAGCGCAGGTGTAATTTTGAGTTTGTGACCTGCTTTCCGTTTTTTGTTTAAAAAGGAGAAGAGGGGAGATTTTGGGGCTCGACTAGTAGAACACGAAGGAGGAAAGGAAGGGAAAGAAGAGGGGAAGGCTCTCTCTACCAATTTTTATCCGATCAAAGTTAGGAAAATGGTTAATCGGGCGAAGGCAAGTGTATCTCCAACTCCATTCTTCATTTCTACTGCATTTTGAGTTCTCCCTTTTCTATTTTTCCGTTCTAAAACCCTCGTGCCTTGTGATTGACGCATTTAATGCATATTTCTGATAAATATACTACTAAACTTGATGTTTATACATGATTATCATGCGTTGTGGCTTCGATTTCACGATTTGGTTCTTGTTTCGCGTTTGTTTTGAGTCCGAATAGATTTACCGAAACCCTAACTCGAAAATTTAGAGATTTTTTGTTTAAATGCATGAGTTTGTATATATGTTTGGATTTATGGTCTTGATTTCTTGAATGTACATGTATTTAGCATCCGTTTTATGTTCGAAAGCTTCATTGAAACCCTATGTACGAAACTCGAGGATTTGGTGTCTAAATTCAATAATTTTTGACACATAAATGTTAATTTGTAAAAGAATATCATCCATCTTATGATTTATATCTAAAAAACTTACACAAAACCGCACTGCTAAGTTTCTATGAATTCCTGAAATATATCTGAAGGGATATCTGTATATTTCTGGCAAATTTTCTGATGTATAGTAAGTTATAAGCTATGATATGAGAAGAAAAATGTTTTTGATCCTATTAATTAAGACCCAAGACTGATATACAGTTAGGTTAGATTCTCCGACATGCCTTGGAATGTTATGATGGTAATTGAGGATAACTCTTTTCATGGAGTTATATATAGTCTGCCCTTCCTCAGGGCGTTAACGTAGAGGGTTGTTCCTATTCTTGACATACCTTTGGGAGGCATTCTTACTCATATCCCACGAGAAGGGATATCATGTTCCTATTTTTGGCCTTGGATTGTGTGGAGTGAATACAATCTATCATCGATTACTCGCCTCCTCGGCTAGTAGGGTCTACTAGTTGGGTCCTTTTTAATAGTAAAAACAGATTTCCAGCACTTATGGAATTCGATTATTAGTTTTCAATTTCGGAGGCTCATTATATGATGTTATGATTTTTTAAGCATGATGATAGTAAATTATTTTTTCTTCTAATGCTTGTACCCCTGTGTTCCTATATATTTCCGTAATTTGGCTATCGGTATGCATGTTCTGGCTAAAAAGGAATTTCTAGGATTTATAAGTTTAATTTCGGCTTCGATTTCTGATACTTGTCCTATTGGTTTATGATTTTCAAACCTTGATTTTACTACTTTATGCTTTCTCTATTTCCATGCATTTTTTTGCTTCTTCCATGATTTGAATATTTTCATGTTTCTGTTCATCTGTACTTGTGTTCCGCATAAAAACTTCATATTCTGCACATTTTGGTATCTTGTTGGGTTTCGGCTCACTGTTTTACTATTTTTCCTCTAGATAAGGATATAGGAACGCCACCAAATGAGCGGGCATAGATAGAGCTAGCAAGGAAGCTTTGGGAGTCTCGAAGTCATCCCGAAGATTTTAGGAAATCTTATAGTTTTGTATGTAAATGTCTAATTTATCAAATGGAGTTATGTGTTGATGATTATTACATGTTATGAAATCTATTGGATTAGTAATTATGTTTCCGCAGGTTTGTATAGTTGCTTCCGCTATTCTGTTCTTTGGATTTTATACAGGGCCTAGACGGCATCTCATTCGGAGTTTGGAATAGTGGATAGGATGTGTTATGTGAAGCCATGGATGGATATTGTG
>JAODPA010138681.1:0-42257 GCA_025585075.1 Nepenthes mirabilis | reverse complement strand
GTTTTATATTATTTTTAATATAATAAAATAAAGACGGTTAAAATTATAAATAATAATCCAACGGTGGGAGCTTATGTGCTCAAGCGGAGATCACCCCTCAATCAGTATAAATAAATTTAGCCGGGGGTGGAGAGTGGAGACCACGAACCGGTGAGCGGGGAAACCTAGTCTAGGGACGGAGCAATGTCAACCGTTGAAATAACGCGAGCTGCTTGTGCCCTATCATCAACCATCAAACACCTTAGCTGCAACCGCCGATTCCACCGCAAACCGACCTTTATCCCCCACAATTTCAGCGATTTTCGGCGTCCTGGTAGTCTGCGTGTATGCATGTCTTCCGCGTCGAACCCTCTGGAAGTCTGCGTCAAGGCCTCCGTCTCTACTCCTAACAAGCTTGGCGACTGTACTTTCTCTTTCTTTCTCCCTACTCCCCTCTCGTGTTGTTGTTTTAATATATTTATGTATATTAATGCCCATATAATTATCGTTTCATAATCTGAGAATCTCACTGATTAATTGTTTGTAGACATGATGGCGAATTAGTATCGTCCTAACAGTATTGGATGTGACAGTATTGAATGTGATGCGTACCTGGATCCGGCTTTGAACAGATTCGGATTAGCCTAGTTGGTTGGATCCGACTCCGTTCACTGAGTCTGAACCCTGCACACCACTAAAAAAACGAGAGGTCAGGTGCCGGCGAGAAGTTGTCCCACCGAAAATACTCCGACGCTCAAATCAGTAACAAGTCTTCGAACTTTGGAAGGGAAACTGGTAAGTAAAAGAGAAAGGGAGAATGAGTTTGTCGGTAGTGTTGGCTTGTACAAGCAGAGACGATCCCGTGGCTCGTTGAGAGTATGGTTTCCAACTCGCTGTTCACGTAGATGAAGAGGAAGCTTTGTCCCGAAAGCGTGGAAGCTTTGGAGGACGGTTCTCAGAGAGTTGGAGAAGACTCTGTGATTTGGAGGCCTCGAGTGGGATTGGAAGGTGAGCGTTTTAGAAAAAGTATGCTCAAGCACTGTTTGCGTTTGTGGTCCGGATTGTATCAGAAAACGTTTTGTCGTCTTAGTCAGCGTGTCCCTTTCCAGAGTGGAGACTTTGGGCTTATATAGACGGTGAGGAGAGTGACCTTCCTTGGCTAGTAAGGCGTGATCTTTAGCTTGGTGCTGAGCGGCCTTCTCTGAATTGGTGGGCATGATTGGTGTGATTTGATGGATCGTTTCCTTTCTGGGTGGTGTAACGGATTTCCAGATTATCTGCTCTCTTCTTATTTTTTTGTGACCGTTAGACTCCATCGTTGGTAAGGAGAGAGAACTGGCGCGTTCCTCATGGGGAAGGCGCTGAATCTGTTGCTACCTTTTTAAGAGGAGATTAACTTTATGGAAAGCATGTAATCAGGGAAAGGATCATTGCTTTTTGTGTACGGGATCGCCTGCCAAACTGGGCCTGTTCTGTATTAGGTTTAAGGTCTTTCGCGACTTGCTGCTAGAGTACTTCCGGTTAACAGAAATGTTGACCGCTTTGAAGGAATGATTCTGGCCGTTTGTTTGTACGTCGAGCGGTCAACGCTAGCGCATTGACCGCCTAACACGCGTTGGGTCTTTCTGGATTTTGGGCCGCTTTCTTATTGGGCCCGCCAGCTATGGGCCTACCCATTACTAGCCTCCCATGCTGGTGGTCAGGATTCCGGCTTTCAGCATGTTTATAATGGGATGCGCTTGCTTCTGCTGACGGAGTCGTCGCCTGTCTGAAGAGGTGCCTTAAGAGCTTCCAAAATGTTGACCGGGTTCGTTGACCGTTCTTGGGAAGCTTCCGGACAACTTAGAGAAGGAAATGTTGGTCTTTAGCCGGCCTGTCAGAAATGCAGGCCACGTGTCTTTACGCGGTACGTTCAAGATCCTGGCATTTAATGAGCCGAAGTACTCGATTCGACAGCCTTCTTCTAGGGAAATGACACGCAGCGGTAATGATGGCGCAGGTTTTCAAGACGGTTTTGGGTTCATATGGGTTTTTAAACCGCCAGATTGCTCCATTTTGAATTCCTTGTGCCATTTGTGCTTCTTCGTCTTCCTCGTTTCGTTTTGTGAAGGAGAAAACACAAACCCTAGACTTGACTATGTCTTCCGTCGCAGACATCGCCTCCGTTCTGAGAGAGACTGACGTGAAGGTCTTGTATGTAGAGTTCAACATTCCCCGGGATATCACCTTCCACATGCTAGGGAAGGACAATGGAGCCTTTCTGCCGCCCAAGGGCTTCGTGACCATATACGAAGCCCATTTGAGGAGTGGGCTCCGTCTCCCAGTCCCTAATGAACTGATGTCGATTTTCCAGGCGCTCCAAGTCCCTATCGCTCAATTTTACGCCAACACCGTCAGGTACTTGTGCTCCCTCTGCATTTTTCTTCGTCAACGTTGGAGGCTGTTGACGATGTCAACGGTGAGGGGATCTTTAAGATCAACCAAGGAGTGAAATGGATCTCTTTGTCTCCCCATAGCGGTCTTAAAATTAGTACCGCTATTTACGACTCCCTTAAGAACTGGAAGAACCGGTTCTTTTTTGTTAACGTGGAAGAGTCTTGGCCCTTGCCTAAGGAGTGGGGTCAAGTGCCGGAGGTGTACACGGGGGCGCCGTCGGAGGCGGAGACGACCTCCTTGGAGTGGTTGGTTGAGCTGATAGAGAAAAATCTGAGGGACTTCCGGAGAGAGCATTTGGTCTCTCGCGTGGAGGCAAAGAAGGCCAATTGGGGGCCTCTGTTCCAATCCAAAAATTGAGGATCCCGCTGCCGAAGATCTTGGAGAAAAATAAGAGGAAGAAGGGTAACATTATTGGTCCCCGCCTCACTGATTCAAGCCCTCCCAGTCCAAGGTGAAAGAGGGCGGCTTCAGTGGTGCCTTCTTTGTCGTCCTTTGGGCCTGACTACCTTTCTGCGAGACGTTTTGGGAGCGGTGGCGCCGCATCTAGGGTAGATGTTGAGGCGGCCATTGAGGCTTATAAGACCAAGTTGAGTGGCGGCGTTGTCCTGGCACAGCCTGTGCCATCGGAGTTAACTCAAGAGGCCACCCATTGAGGCGCCTGGGCCGCAGGAGCCGTCAGTTGGATCTCCTGTTGTGGTGATTCTGGCGGAATAGCAAGAATAGATTTTAGAGTCTCCTGTCGTTTCCAGAGAGCCGGCCAGGAGGGAGGGAACTCCAGAGGATCCCATGGCAGAGTTCAACATTAGCCGTTGCTGCCAGACCCGTCGACGTGGGCCCCCTTCCTGGCTCATCGCCATTTGCTGCTGGTTGATCTCGACTTCCTCGTGGATCTCATCAATTTATCGAACCGGTCAGCTCAGCGTCGAGATAGCCTTGTGGGGGAGCCTCGAGATAACTAAAGGCCCCCGCCGCCCCCGTAGCTTTTGTGATTGTATATGTATTATTATTATTATTATTTTGAATTCGATGATGTATCTCTTGATTCAACAATAATACAAGTAGTCATGTGTTTGTCACACGCTCTTGCCTTTGTATTTTGCTTCTTTGACATTCTTGGCAGCCAACTGGGCAGAGAGACTTGCGAGTTGGCCGCCCGCTTTGTTTTCAAAGGTGTCTTCTAGGCCGTTGTATATGTTAAGCCGACTTAGAATTCACCCGTGAGTAAAGCTTGACGGCGCTGCCTAGGTGTAGACTTGGGCGGCCTGCTTTGGTGGAGCATTTTGCTCCAGTCGACCATTGTTGGCCGATCACGTTATCTCCTTATGAAGGAGGTCGTCGCGCATGCTGTGTTAGCCCCCTAAGATATTTTTGACTGCTAACTGGCCACTTGGATGACCAAGGTTTAGATACGACTTTTCACGGGTCACCTGGATGACTAGGTTTTAAATACGACCGCTCATGGGCCGCTTGGATGACCAAGGTTTAAATACGACCACTCATGGGCCGCCCGGATGATCAGGGTTTAGTAACGAGAGGGTGAAGACTCTCCCAACTTAGGGGCGGCCTATGTCGATTTGAACCTACAATGAAAACCATACATATATATATATGCACATATAGCATGCTAAGGAAACACTTATTTTACTTAATCGAATCGTGCATACTAATGCAAGACACATACAATTTTGCAAGACACATACCTGGGTCTCTACTGGTAGTAGCGTTTAAGGTGGACCGCGTTCCACGTCCGTGGGACCAACTTCCTATCCTGGTTTCGGAGCTTGTATGCCCCGTTTCGCAGGACGATGGAGACTAGAAAAGGCCATTCCCAATTGGGGGAGAGCTTGTTTTAGCCGACCACCTTTCCTGTGGTCTCGATGCTCCGTAAGTCCAAGTCTCCAACATCGAACTGCCTCGCTTTCACCTTCTTGTTGTAGTAGAGGGCGACTCGATGCTGGTAGGCTGCGGTCCGTATTCTAGCGACATCGCGAGCTTCTTCTAGTAAGTCTAGGTACTCCCGGATTTTTTGGGAGTTAACATGCGGGTCGAAGGATTCCACCCTAAGACTTGGAAGCCCGATTTCGACCGGGAGCACCGTTTCAGTCCCGTAGCAAAGGCTGAAAGGCGTCTCGCGTGTTGGTTCCTTCGGAGTTGTTCGGTAAGACCAAAGGACTGAGGCGAGCTCGTCTACTCAGGAGCCCCCTGCGTCCTCCAACTTGGTCTTGAGCTCGTAGAGTATCGTTCGGTTTGTGACCTCCACCTGTCCATTCGCTTGGGGGCATGCCACCAAAGTGTGGACCAGCCTAATCCCAAGGTTGGTACAATACTTAGTGAAGCGTTTTTCCGAGAATTGAGTTCCGTTGTCAGTCACAATGACCTCTGGAATGCCAAATCTACTGATGATATTCTGGCGGACGAACTTAAGTGCATTGTTTTCAGTGATTTTGGCTAGCGGGACGGCTTCGACCCACTTTGTGATGTAGTCAATGCCGCTATAATAAACTTTCTTTGCCCGGTTGCAATGGGAAATGAGCTAAGAATGTCAAGCCCTCATTGCGCTAAGGGCCACGGCGCCTGAAGGGATTTCAGCTCTGCGGACGGCTAGTGGCGAAGGTTGTCGTTAAGTTGGCAGCTTTCGTACATTTTTACAAACTTGAGTGCATCCTTTTTCATCAAGGGCCAATAGTAGCCCTGCCGCATGATTTTGAATGCTAAGTTCTCGCCACTCACGTGCGATCCGCAAATCCTATGGTGCACTTCGCTCAATATGTAGTCCGCCATTTTGGGGTTTGGCAACGAACGTACGGAGTCGAGTAGCCGTGGCGATACAACTGTTCGTCGACTACGGTGTACCAGCCAGCCGTTCCCTTTATCCGCCTGGCCTCTTCTGTATCTTCCGGCAATGTTTTGTCTGCTAGATATCTTAGGCAGGGTATCGTCCAGTTTTCAGTTTCGGAGACCTACATTGCTTCCTGTCCCTCGATGCTGGGAGTGCTCAAGACCTCCCTCAGGTTCCTCGAGTACTGTTCTGGATTTTCGGCCTTCGCTGCTCTTGCCAACTGATCGGCCTTCCGGTTTTCAGTTCTGGGAATATGGACGAAGGTTAGATTGTCAAAGTTGCGGATGACCTCCTTTGCTCTGGCCAAGTATTTGGCCATATGTGGGTTATTTGTCTCAAAGTTCCCATTAACCTGGTTGACGATTAGCTCGGAGTCACTGAAAACAGCTAGTCTCTTAGCTGAGCACTCATTTGCTAATCTTAACCCAGCTAGCAGGGTTTTGTATTTGGCGACATCGTTGATAGCCGGGAAGTCGAGTTTAATGGAGTATTTCACCTCAAACCCGTCAAGGGTCGTGAGGACCACTCTTACTCCACTGCCAGTGTCTGCGGATGATCCGTTTACGTGGAGCATCCATTCTGGAGCTTCCATGCGCTGTTCCGTTTTCTCTGAGGGCTGTTCTTCAAGAATCGGGGTTGTGGCCTCAACAATGAAGTCAGCCAAAGCCTGTGCCTTTATGCCTGGCTTGGGCCTAAACTCAATGTCGAATTCGCCCAATTCGATAGTCCACTTTACCAACCGCCTAGAAATATCGGGTTTCTGGAGTATGCTCTTTAGAGGCTGGTCAGTGAGAACTATGATGCGGTGCGCCTGAAAGTAGAGCCTTAGTTTTCGCGCGAAGAATATGAGAGCTTAGGCCAACTTTTCTGTGCGCTGGTAGCGCGTCTATGGGCCGGTCAATGTTTTGCTCACATAATAGACCGGCCGTTGGGTATCGGAGTCCTAGCTTACGAGGACGGAGCTGAGGGACACCTCCGATACTGCCAAGTAGAGGTACAGCTCTTTGCTAACCTTGGGTAATGTTAGTAATGGCGGGTTGGCCAGATATTGCTTTAACTCATCGAAGGTCGTCTGACAGTCTGTCGTCCATTGGAAACCGTTTGATTTTATTCCCCTTAGCGTCTTAAAGAATGGCTGATACTTATCATCAGATTTCACTAGGAAGCGGGACAAGGCTGCCAATCGTCCAGTCAGTCGCTGGACATCCTTGACGCTTTGTGGGGGAGCCATGTTCGCGATGGCCTTGATCTTCTTTGGGTTTACTTCGACCCCTCGTTGGGAGACGATGAAACCCAGGACTTTTTCGGAGGCTACCCCAAAGACACACTTAGTCGGATTCAGTTTCATTTGATGCTCGCGGAGCACTTCAAAGGACTCCGCCAGATCGCTGATATGGTCGCCCATAACTTTGCTCTTGACGAGCACGTCGTCAATATAGACTTTCATATTGCGGCTGATCTGTTTTTTGAACATTTTGTTCACCAGTCGCTGGTAGGTGGCTCCCGCGTTTTTTTGTCCAAAGGGTATCATTTTATAGCAATAGGTCCCCTGGTCTATTATGAACGAGGTATGCTCTTCATCCTCCGAATTCATCTGGATCTGGTTGTAGCCTGAATAGGCATCCATGAAGCTCAAGAGCTCATGTCTGGATGTTGAGTCTACCAGGAGGTTAATCCTGGGTAAATGAAAGCTGTCTTTTGGGTAAGCTTTGTTAACGTCGGTGAAATCGACGCACATCCTCCACTTCCCGTTGCTCTTCTTCACCATGACTACGTTGGAGAACCAATCAGGGTATTGAACCTCCCCGATGAATCTAGCATCCAGCAGTTTCTTTACTTCCTTCCGGATGGCGATTAGCTTTTCCACTGAGTGGTTTCTCCGTTTCTGCCTGACGGGTTTTCGATCCTGGTCGAGGCCCAGCATGTGGACCATTACCCGGTTTGGAATCCTAAGCATGTCAGCGGGAGTTCATACGAAGATGTTAGCATTCCGTCGCAGGAATGTGATCAGTTTTTCGCGTAGCGCGCCGATGAGTGAGCTGCAGATTCGTACGCACCTTCTGGATCGTCCAGATTCAGTGGGACTAGATCAATTGCCTTACCAGACTGTGCTTGTTGCAAGGTTGTCTCGTCTCGATGGTCAAGTTCCCTTACTGCTTTAGTGTTGTCGTTAGGAGCGATTTGGGACATATAACATGTCCGCCCAGTGACTTGGTCACCCAACACTTCGCCCATACCGTATGGCATTGGAAATTTTATTTTAAGGTGTGGTATTCAAGTGACGGCCCCGAACGCTGTTAGGCATGGCCGGCCTAATATTGCGTTGTACACAGAGGGTAAGTCGACTGCCAAGAATGTGAGTGTACGACTTGCCGTTCTCAGGTACGTTCCTAGGGTGACTTCTAGTCTGATCGCCCCTTGAACGGGCACCGGTTCGTTGTTGAGGCCATACAACGGGCCTTTTACAGATTTTAGTTGACTCTTTTTCAAGCCGAGTTTAAAAAACGCATCGAGGTAAAGCAAATCACGTGAACTTCCATTATCAATAAATACACGTTTCATCTGGTAGTCAACCCTACCGTCGGAAACGAGTGCTGATACAACGAGGGGGTCTGCATGGGGGGAAACTACATGTGCCAAGTCATCGTTACTAAAACTAATGACATTAGTAGTGCGCTGCTTCTTTCTCCCTGTATGCTAGTCCTTGTTGTCCGCCGGATTCTTGATTGGCAGGGTGGTGATCATGTTGACCACTCCTGCCGCAACCCGGTTCCGTGGCGGAGAGGTCCCTGATCCTTCTCCGCCTGCGTTGCTAGAGCTTTGACCAGGGCCTTTGACGAACCTGGTGAGGTGGCCCCTTCTGATTAGCTCCTCAATCTCACTCTGAAGAGTCTTGCAGTCCTCTGTGGAGTGCCCGAAAAATCAATGAAAATTGCAGTACTTGGCTGGATTTCCTCCCTTCGCCTTCTTAAGTGGTTTTGGCCACTTAAGGAACTTCTCTCACGGATCTGCATGAGGACGTTTGAGCGCGTATTAGTTAAGCGCGTCAGGCTGATGGGTCCGTAATCCCTGCGATCTGGCAGCCCAGTCTTGTGGCGCTTTTGGTGGGAGTAATTACCACCGTTGTGCTTCCTCTTTTCTTCAGACGGGAAAGAGTAAGGCTGTTTAGGCTGGTTGAGACGGTTTGCCTCATTGGCCTCCTTTGCTGCTACATAGGCCTTGGTGATAGTCTCCGCTTCCCGAAAGGTCTGCGGATTCTTATGCGCTAGGTGCCTAAAGAACTCTCCATGCACTAGCGCCGAAATGAAACTGCCCAGTTTCATTTCCTCCGTGAGTCGGGGGATCCGCCTGGCTTCTGCCACGAAGTGATCTAGAAACCTCCGTGGGTTCTCTCCATGCTTCTGCTTGATATGCGACAGATGCCATGGTTGTTTTTTCTACCTGCGGCTGGAGGCATACTGAGATAAGAAGAGATCCACAAGCTCCTGAAAGCTTCAGATCGAGTCTGGGGGGGAGTTGATGGAGCTAAATGCCTGCGTCCCCTTTTAGAGTAAGGGGGAAGCAGCGACACATGGCTGCGTTGTTCAGCCCCTGTAGACCCAGATGGGTGCGGAAGTGAACGAGATGATTGACAGGATTTGCACTCCCATCGTAAGAGTCAAGGGCTGACATTTTGAACTTCGCCGGCATAGGATGGTTCAAGATCTCCGCCGTGAAGGGAGATCTGTCGATGTTGGTGGTGCATTCGTCGTTTTTGAAGACGCGGTTCCATATCTTCTTTAGCCTTGGATCTGCTGAAACGACGTTAGTAGATCTTTTGGAGTTAAGATATGCTCTCAACTCCGTTCTTTCTCGGGCTTGTCTAGCAGTAGGGCGGCTGCTGCCTTTAGCTAATCTCACGGCTCGGGGGGCTCCCTCCTGAGCCTAGGGCCTAGATTCCACTTGGGAGTATCTAGGGTTCCTTCGTTCCGGACTTTCATCCGGAGTAGCGCTGGTTTCTCACTCCTCACTCCTTAAACGGCTTTGGGCATGTGAGGATACTGGCGCGGGAGCGCCGGTCAGTCTTCCGGTCCGTTGGGCTGGAACTTTCTTTCTTTGGCCTCCTCGCCGAGATGCCGGTGCTGGGGCCACTGTTGGTGCAGCCCCCAGCTATGCTTGCTCCTGGCGGGCACAAAGAATCTGGAGCATTCTATCTGTATTGTGCATGTGCTCCCCTAGGTTTTGGAAAAAGGATGCCGGAATTCCACCTGCTACCCCGTTGACAATGTCGCCAATGCCGTGGTCCTGGTTTTGTGCGATTACGTGTAACGTCCCCGACGCATCTGCATGTAGATATTGTCCGCTTTTGCCCGGGAGAACTTCACGGCGTCTCCAAGCCTACAGGCCGCAACCTGGGAGAGTTTTACGGCATCTCCAAGCCTACAGGCCTCACGGTTTTGTTCCTGGCAGACGGCCTAAGCCGCCCCCAAAACGCGTCTACAAGGGGGAGGTGTCCATGTCCTTATAAGGACATTTCGTTCCCCTCCCCCAATCCAATGTGGGACCCTACAGTCCACCCCCCTTGGAGACCCAGCGTCCTCGCTGACACACTGGACCGGATCCCGGCTCTGATACCATTTGTAACGTCCTCGGCGCATCCGCATGTAGATATTGTCCGCTTTGGCCCGGGAGAATATCGCGGCGTCTCCAAGCCTACAGGCCGTAGCCTGGGAGAGTTTCACGGCATTTCCAAGCCTATAGGCCTCACGGTTTTGTTCCTGGCAGACATCCTAAGCCGCCCCCAAAACGCGTCTACAAGGGGGAGGTGTCCATGCCCTTATAAGGACATTTCGTTCCTCTCCCCTAATCCAATGTGGGACCCTACATTACGTCTTGGGCTGGCTCGCTTGCGTCCTTGTATTCACCATTCTGTTCAGGAATGTTGATCGGAGAGAGTTTTTGGGAAACACAGTTGACTTTCTGTAAGCGCTTCCCATAGAGGGCGCCAATGATGCATACCTGGATCTGACTTCGAACAGATTCAGGTTCGCCTAGTTAGTTGGATCTGGCTTCGTTCACTTAGTCTGAACCCTATACACAACTACAGAAAACGAGAAGTCAGGAGCCGGCAGGAGGTTGTCCTATCAAAAATACTCCGACGCTCAAATCAGTAACAAGTCTTCGAACTTTGGAAGGAAAACTGGTAAGTAAAAGAAAGAGGGAGAATGAGTTTGTTGGGAGTGTTGGCCTGTAGAAGCAGAGACGATCCCGTGTCTCGTTGAGAGTATGGTTTTCAACTCGCTGTTCATGTAGAACGAAAGGAAGCTATGTCCTAAAAGCATTGAAGCTTTGGAGGACGGTTCTCAGAGAACGGGAGAAGACTCTGTGATCTGGAGGCCTCGAGTGGGATTGGAAGGTGAGCGTTATAGAAAAAGTATGCTCAAGCACTGTTTGCGTCTGTGGTACGAATTGTATCAGGAAGCGTTTTGTCGTCTTAGTTAGTGTGTCTCTTTCCAGAGTGGAGACTCTGGGCTTATATAGACAGTGGCGAGAGCGTCCTTCATTGACTAGGAAGGCGTGATCCTTAGCCTGACGCTGGACGGCCTTCTCTGAGTTGGTGGGCGTGACTGGCGTGATTTGATGGATCGTTTCCTTTCTAGGTGGTGTAACGGATTTCCAGATTATCTGCTTCCCTCTTATGTTTTTGTGACCGTTAGACTTTATCGTTGGCAAGGAGAGAGAATCTTGCGCCTTTCTCATGAGAAAGGCGCTGAATCTGTTGTTGCCTTTTTTAGAAGAGATCGATTTTATAGAAAGCATGTAATCAGGGAAAGGATCATTGCTTTTCGTGTACGGGATTGCCTGCCAAACTGGGCCTGGTTCATATTAGGTTTAACGTCTTTCGCGGCCTGCTGCTACAGTACTTCCGGTCAACAGAAATATTGACCGCCTTGAAGGAATGCTTCTGGCCGTTTGTTTGTGCGCTGGGCGGAGCGTTGACCGTCTAACACGCGTTGGGCCTTTCTGAATTTTGGGCTACTTTCTTATTGGCCCCGCCAGCTATGGGCCTACCCATCAGTATGAAATAATATTGGCGTGGATTTTGGTGCTAGTATGTGAGCATTAATTTATTGTCTCAATGTAGAATCCTGCAATTTATATTTGGGAATTGTCATGCCCCATTGTTGTGTTTTATACAGAGTTGGATATTTTGACGCTCTAGTTTTAGAGGAATTGATTTTGCGTAAAAGGCCGTGATCAGGAGCTGCGGGAGGAACTGTGTTCAGTTCACACAAATTTAACATTGATGGAACGGGAACTACCTTTTGAATTTGGATTTGGACTCCTAATAATTTAGTATATAAATATAGCAGAATTTTGTTTTATCACATGCCATATATCAATTTGAGTTATCATTTGTGTCTCAGCTGTCACATGCTACTTCAACATTTTATGGTGTCTTCTGATTATGCAAGCGTGTGGCTGTGCTCTTAAAAGTACCTATTTTAGAGTACATTTGGGACATGCCTTTTCGGGAGTATAATTCTATTTACACTGTTTGGAAAGCCAATTTATATTAGTTTTGCTGTCACACACTCAACATGACTAGGATATATTACATTACAGAATGGACAGTTAAAACACACCATTTCAGGTGAATTTCTTTAAGGAAGATAAATCAACATAATTATGTGGAATTGGAATCTGGGCGACGAGCTTCAAGGACAAGGAAGAAGCATTGAGAATTTGATAAGATCTTGTGCTTTGCTTCGGAAATAAGAGGAAAAGAAAAATCCTTCTAGATGTTTTACACCTTTTGCTGATGATTCTGGGTTCTAACTCCTTTTCTTAATGCACACTTGACATCGAAAGAATTATATTATTTCCAAGGGCTATGGGAAATGGAAAAGTGAAATGATACTGTAACACAAAGGTGAAGGATCATTTCGAGATTTGTAAAATGTAAAATATGGCATTTATTTAGGTAGGGGCTAAAGTAGTTATTTGGCATGGACATGACCTTAGAACTTGTCTGTTGGATGTAAAATTTATGTTTTGACAGTTATGTTTTGGGTTGTTTCATGACTCTGAATTGGCTGGTTCCCAACAGTTTGGCTTTCTCTTTTGGAATCATTATATAAGTTTAAGACTTGTCTAGTTAGACCTTTCAGCTGTGGACAGCTCAAAGTGGGTGTAGAAATTGTGGATAGCAAGTTTTACTGGACTCATTCAACAATGACACTTGCCCAGCAAGCTATAGCCATCAGACAATGTATATTTCACTCTTTTCTGATTCTGAGAAGGAAATTACCGCCATTGTTCTTGAATGTATGGCACAGAGCTCTTAGGTTTGGGTGTCTCAGAACCTCATGTTACCTACGAGTCATCCTCTCAATTGTTGTAGATTTTCTCCTCTTCAAAGCATTCTATTATGGTTTATCTCTTATTGAGAGACATTGATCATATATGGAAGAACTCAGATAGGGCTTGGTGCATGATAAGTTCACTAGTGCTGGATACAGGATAGTTCATGTGACATCCCATGGCTTGTCAGTTTTGCTTACTGAGTCCACGAATCCTCGTGACTATGCATGATATCTCTTTGTGATGACTCCAAGGTGCTGGTGACATGCTGCACAATAGTTATAGGACAAGTGTGCATCACTTTGGATTTTACACGTGATGTCACTCGACATCTTCCTTGAAAACATATTTCACACCATTGCATTGTGTGACAGCACTTGTGATCAGCCTCAGATCTCTCTCTTTTGTGACGGCAGTGTCATCTCTTGCACACAACCTAGATTGACGCCCATTGTGTTAGGTGACAGTGATTTCCGATATTTCTTACTCTATTATTAGACTAGTTCACAAGTGCCATACTTCTATTTTTTACTTTTTTATTTTAGTCCTTGGAACCAGGTCTGTGTATTCGACCTAGCTGTTTGAGTGTCAAAGTCATTAACCTTTAATGTTATTGGTTTCCAACTGGTACATTATAGACTGCTTTAAGCACTTGACTTGTTCCTTTTTTCCCCTTTTGTCTTAGACTATAACACTTCATTTTCAAGGACAAAAAATATTGTAAAGAAATGTTGTGATGCTCTCTGTTGACATCCTTTGTGCAAGTGACCATACCTTGAGCTTCCCTTACTCCAAATCGATACACTTACTCTATGTTTTGAGAGAAAAATTGTTGAATTTCTGAGGGAAAACGTTGCAAGGTTTAGTGTATATTGTTTTGGAGGTTGAAAGTAAAGGTTGATTCACCTCCTGCTAAGAACTAATCTTTGAGGGTGGTGGATCACTTGACAAGTCCAGTGTATCAATAATGTTAGGAAAATATGAGACAACTAGTGAGAGCATATAGGTGATTTGGCCAAACAAGTATAATCTTGTGTTTGATCTTTGTAAGCTTACTCTCTTTAAATTATTGTTCTTTTCTTGTATTTGCAGTAGTTAAGTATTTGTGTGATTAGATTATTTATCACTTGTGACCATAGAAATTACTAAAGGAAAAGAAAATTGCCAAAAATTCAATATAAATTTACAATATAAAATTTTATTCAATTAAAATGAGTAATGATAGAAATAATCAAATTTAGGAGGAGATTCTTTCTATTTAAGGTTAAGCTTTGATGGGTCTAGTATCAAACAAGCTGACCCAAAATCCAGTCTATAGAGGAGGAGCGCCTTAGAAGCAATAGCCCAGCAAAGACTCCATAAAGCCCAAGGCCCTGAGTCCCACAGCAGCAAGCCCAAAGCCGGCTCGGCCCAAGACTGCTCAGTGGATCATGAGCCACAAAGCAAGCCTATTGGTATGGAATAGTCAGCTCCAACTCAACAGGCAAATCTCAACGGCTATTGCTGCCAGGTGATCCCCCACACTTGCAGAAGCATAATTTGCAGGCGGCAACAACCAATTTGTTGCCGTGGGAATCTCTGTGGCTAAGAGCATCAATGGCAGGCATGCGATGTTTGCCTCTCATGATTACAGAGCCTTGGAACCCTAGGTAGGCAGACCAATGCCTTCGCTCTACATATACATCCCTTCCTCCGCGGAAAAAAGGGGGCTCTCTTTCTAGTATCTTTTCCAAGATCTACCTTTCGAAACCTCGGCCGGAATCCACCACGGAGAAAAGGGGGGATCACTTTCTCTTTCAAAGCCCATTTTGAGGGAACCTCTTAGATTCTCACGATAACCTCGTCGACCCTTCTTCTAGAACCTGCTTGGAGCATCTGGTGATCCAATCTTTGGACAAGCAAACGATTCCAACTCTAGGGAACCAGGCATTAAAAGAACCCTCCATCTCTCAAAGCGGCTCCCCGGTGGAGCGCACTTCACTCTCTAAACCATTCCCTAGCCAAGTGCACTCTACGGAGCACAGCCCTTCATCTCTTAAAGCCGCTCCCCAGTTAAGCGCACTTCCTTTCCTAAGCCGCTCCTAGTCGAGCAAACCTCTTTCTCTTAGCCGCTTTCTAGTCGAGTACACCCTACGGAGTACAACCCTCCATCTCTCAAAGTTGATCCCCAGTCGAATACACTATTTTTCCTAAGCCCCTCTCAGTCAAGCGCACTGCTCTCTCTCAGTCACTTCTAGTCGAGCGCACTTTATTCTCTAAGTCGCTCATCTGCTGAGCGCACTATCGGAGCACAGTCCTCCGGCCAATACTCAATCCACTCAAACATATATCGACGCTTTATCTTTTCATCCTTCCATCTTTCTATTTAACTAAAAGAAATTTCTAATTTGAGTGTCGGAGGATAAATCGGGAAGCAAGGCCCGCCTTTCTTTGACCTCTTGTTTGTTAGTTATGGTGTGCAGGATCTTGGTTCAAAATAACAAAGACCAGACCCGATTTAGTTTAACCTATCGGGCGAGATCAAGCGGCACAATCTGGACCGAAAGACACATTAGGCTTGGGAAGCAAATTTAAAGAGAGCCAGGGACCACAGGATCAAGCTGCAGTCTGCAGTCTAATTGAGATGAGAACTTCAATGGGATGGGATGGAGGGAAGGGGGAGAGTGAGGAAAAAATGCAATCCTTGAAAATGACAATAGTAACAACGCAAAGGAGACACAAAAATCCATCTTGAATTCTCCATCCATATACCACTTGGAGAAGCATAACAATCTGGTGGAGGTGTTTGGCTGCCAAAAGTGTCATAAACAAGGTGGAAGACCATAGACTCTAATGCTTAGATAATGTGGGATTACTTTCAATGACAAATTACATCAAATTGCTGTTTGGATTTGCTGCTCAAATAACTCATGAACTCAACTTCTACTGGTTACATACCTTGTGATGTATGCCTTTTGTCATCATTTTTCTGTTGGCATTCATTATGTCATTGTAGAATGTGAGTGTTGGCGCAATGTTAAGATTGCTTTATTATGACTAAAAGTTCATAGGTCGAGAATATGCAAACATCCTTTTTACAATGGAAGATTAGGTTATGCATCTTACCCTTCAAACCCGACATCGTGGCAGCCTTGTGCACTGTTGCCCTTTTATTCATTATATCGTTGCTGTTGCTACATAGATATTGCTGGTAGCTGTGACTTCTCAGTCTTGCGATATCTAGCTTTGCTGTCATTATTTCATTGTATTGGCTTGATATTGAATTTAGGGAAAATTTTCCACTCAGTAGTACGACTGTGAAGTCATTTTGTCATAGTGGTGGGTAGAGATTGATTTTACTAGTGGCTAGCCATATTCATTTTCCATTACAGGTGGTTGATCCTATTTAGGGTAAGGAGACTACTAATATTTATGAAATTTATCATAACTCTGCTTGCAGGTCCCTTTTGTCAAAGGGTATTGATGACTCTGGAAGAAAAGGATCTCCCTTATGATGTGAAATTGGTGGATTTAACTGATAAGCCAGAATGGTATTTTATTTTCTGATTTTTTTCCAAACTGTCCATGTATCTATTAATGCCATTTTTTCTTCTCATAGAATGGTTTATGCATTTTTTTTTAGGTTTTTAAAAATAAATCCAGAAGGCAAAGTTCCTGTCATTAAACTCGACGGTAAGTGGGTTGCAGATTCAGATATCATTACCCAATCTTTGGAAGAGAAGTACCCAGATCCACCTTTGTTGACCCCACCTGAGAAGGCCTCAGTGTATGTTTTCCTTTTTCCTTAATGATAATTTATGAGGATTAGCATGTCTTATTCATGTCACTGCTGAATCCAGAAGTTATTCGTTCAAATGCTAAATCTAAGTCATATATTGAATTTTCTCACTTATTATCTAATTTGAATTTGGAAACTATTCATAGTATTGCTATAACAATGTGAGAATTCGACTTTCGTTTCCTAAGTCCGAACCCTATGAAAGCCACACCAACTGCCAACACAACTGCAAAAGGAAAAAAAGATAGTGGGATGAGCTCTCATGTTACTTATCAAAACGAAATAACATTTAGTTATGTTGGTCAACTAGGATATCTGCTCTTGAAAGAAGACCGCATTGGACCTTTCATGCAATTACATTTCTAATTGAATTCACATTGTTTTCTCAAGGGTTATATAAGGTTTTTTAAATGATAAAAACATTAAAAGACATGTTGCCAAAGTTACATCTATTGGACTCTTCAAATCTTCTTGTGTAGTTGTATTAACAGATTCTCGTGTTTTTCATAATCTTTTGGCAGTGGGTCAAAGGTCTTGCCTGCTTTTATTGGTTTTCTGAAAAGCAAAGACCCTAGTGATGGAACGGACCAGGCATTGCTAAATGAGTTAAGTTTTCTTAATGATTACATCAAAGAAAATGTAAGATTCTCTAAACCCTCCTCTTTCTCTGGTTGTGCCTTTGTGCATGCATGCAGATAATTGACTTAAGAGAACTTCAGCAAAATAAACATGAATATGCCTGTAAGGACAAATATTGGTTGATTTTGTTTTTTCCGTGAGCTTTTATATAAATATATATTTGGAGAACTTAGAAGGATGCATGGTCTTACTATAATTTGGAGGCCAAGCTAGCACATTCTCATTTGTTTGGTTATAATAACATGTTATCAAGGATCTGAATACTTGCACCCAGGTTTGCTGTCCGTTACATGTGGTCCAAGCAAGTGGTACGCAGAAACTTGACAGTTTTCATAAAAGGTTGTCATTGTGAACTGCATTCAATGAATGGCACGCCAAAATGTGGCACATAAGGGGTTTGGGGAACCTGATAACTATGTTACAGATGTGACCATTCACGTGAAGAGTATAACAGTCTTTTACTTCAAATGCGCTAATCTTATGATCATGGCCCACAAACATTTGAACAATAAATTTTTCATGTTGTAATAATTTAGGGTGACACTCACTAAACAAAAGAAGTTCAGTGAGGAAACTCGTTAGTCATATCTTATTATCTCACGTACTTGCAAGTTTTAACTCTTACCTGTGCTTGATCCTAACACTTTATGTAAAATTATTTTTATAGGTTGACTTTAAATTTGTAGACTACGGCATTTGATTGCCAAATCAGTCTGTCATACCGTACAAGTCACATTTCAAATGACAATTAAGACTGCAATTCCATTCAGTAAGGCAATGATGTAATGGCACTTTTAGACCGTCTTAATGTCCTTAGCTTCAGATCTGTTGTTTCCTTTGAGAAATTAGGTAATAGTTATTTTACCTTCTTGTTGTACACTTCCCTGTCAATACCATTGTAACAGAGGGATGAAACCATGTGTAAGATCAATTCAACTTGAGTTTTACATGGATTTGATGCGATGTTGTAGTGGCATGTGTGTAGAAACTGAGCTATTTCACATGTAGGGATCCCGATTTTTTAATACTTGGGATTTGTCTTCTTGCTTGAAGGGCCCATTTATCAATGGCAAAGAGGTATCTGCTGCCGACTTGTCTCTTTCACCGAAACTGCATCATATGGAGATTTCTCTATCACATTATAAGAATTGGTCGGTTCCTGATTCACTTCCATATCTGAAAACTTACATGAAGGTATGTATACATCCTTAAAAGCATTCCATTCCGAGTGCTTCTCAAATTGCCCATGTATTTTAAACATCACGCCTACAATATTGTCTTTCCTATGCCATATTATAGAAAGACGGTCCACTCCACAAGAAGTCATGCCTGCTTTTGTATAAAATTTCAATCATCTGTATCAAAGCCTGTAAACTGCCACTCCTGAAATAAAATGTACAAAAAAAAGGAGGAAACTTGAATCAAAATATTCAGTATGGACATGACCTATTTTCAAGGTTTCATCAATGCTGTTAAAAAAAAAAAAAACAAATTGCTAAGCAGGTAAACCCTGAAATCCTCTAAATGAGCTGTCCAATGGGAAAGCTGAGTCACAGTCCATCATGCTGACTCAATTGATACTTTAGTGAAGTTGTACCCACATTAACCTCACTGTCCTCTAACGAGTCGCAGCCCATGATTGACTGTGTATACAACCATAAATCAGGACAGATATGCTGTACGAGTACATAAAATTGGAGAAAAAAAACTTTTCGCTTAAACTGCAAATTCAAATTGCACCAATCAACACCATTACTCCTTGACTGCTTGTTTCATAATGCTTTTCCATTAGTACTGATGCGTCCTGGATCCAAGATTGAATAGATTTGGGTCAAGTAGTTTGTCTGGTTTCGGTCCCTGTGCGTTGAGTTTTGAATCCTGCACACCACAACTTCAAATAAAAGGTCAGATGGCGATGGGATTTTATCTTACTGAAAACATTCTGACGCTCAAATCAGTAATCGACCTTCTGAAATTAGAAGGTGGATGTGATGGATGCAAGGAGTGTGTTTGTAAGTAAGAGTGCACTCGTAGGATGAGTAGCTTTTGTAATTGCTCGTGAGGAACTGTTTATCTAAGTATTGAGTTCGCTAGGAACTAGTAGCAGAAAGAGTGTGAGCATAAGATGATCGAGAGAGTAGGAGAGCTTCTGAAAGCTTTGTAATTGCTTGAGGGCTTTTGTGGGCAAGAGAAGGCATGATCGAAAGCGTCAGTTCCCATGGCCTTTTATAGCCATGGCCACGGGATGCCTTCATTATGCAGAGGGGCTTGATACCCGTGCTCTGTTGGGAATCGTTGCCTTTCCTACGTAGGTGTGAGTGCCTTTATGGTTGTAACGATCAAAGAGGCTGATCTCATTTTTTTTGCGTTTTGTAACCGTTAGGGTTTCCAACATACTATGCGTAGATTCTGGCGCCTTCCTCCCGGGATGTGCTTTGATTCTGGAGATGACCGTTTCAGTAAAGATTACCTTATTTGGATATGTGAAAAATTAGGGCAAATGACCTTTATGACTTAAGGACGGACACGTGAACTAATTTAGGCTTAGGTTGCGTGCGTCTAGAGCCTTAGCCGGTCTACTGGCCGCTTTTCCAGTCAACGGAAGCATTGACCTTTTTGGGCTCGAATGGGCTGTCCTGATCTTGTGTCTCTACTGGCTCACTTGTTTTTCGTTTGCTTAACGGCAGTGTTGACCATTCAGGCAGAAATAGGCTGCCAAGGATTTGGGCCGCTTTCTCCTTCGTGTGCTAACTCGTTACTAGCGTTCCAGTTACTAGCCCCCAATGCTGGTGATTTGAGGCTCCGGCCTCCAGCATGTTCATGATGGGATGTTTCTGAGTAGACAACTTGCCCAAGACAGCTTGGTGAGGAAACCAGCAATGGCTATTAATCTGCTGATCGCGTTACCTACAACTGCTGACCGTAAAGTCGAGATTCAGAGAACAAAACTGTAAGAAGTGTTGACTGGATTCGTTGACCGTCCCAACTACTGTTCTAATAAGAATCCGAAGAACTTAACAAAAACAAGAGTATTGATCGGATTCGTTGACCATCCAAGTATGAATTCGGAGAACTGGTGGGGATTGAATCGATGCGCCATCATACCGCTGGACTGTCAGTCGAAAAGTTTGCAATGTGTCAACATGTAGTTAATTTGCGATCTTAGTAATTAATTTACCAGAAGATCAGATTCAACTGCGTCTTCTCTAGAGGTGACACATGTCAACAATAATGGGCGCACCTTTTTGATGCGTTGCCCTTCTCCAACGGCTGCGTTCCTTTATATAATCTATACATCTGTTTAAATTTCCTACGCTTTCCTTCTGAAAATTTCTAAGTTTATGGTGTTCTTCTTGCTCCCATTTCCGTGGTTCCTTCCATTCTTAAGATTGCTTCCGTGATTTCTACTGGTGAGGTGAGAGAGTTATATGTTGAGTTTAACATCCCACGGAAGATTGTATTCACGATGCCCAACACGCACGACAGGGCCTGCTTCCCTCTTAGGGGTCACATTATTGTATACAAGGCCCACTTAAGGAGTGGGTTACACTTCCCTATACTAGAGGAGTTGATCATCATTTTTACAGTGATCAGAGTTCCTATTGCACGGCTCCATGCCAATGCCGTGCAGTACCTTTGCTCGTTGTGCATCTTCCTCCGTCACCATTCACGGTTGCTAACAGTAGAGGTAGTTAGGGTGATGTTTCGATTTAACCAGAGTGGAGACTGGATCTCCTTGTCCCCTAGAGATCTTCACATCAGCAATGTCATATATGATTCCTTGAAGAACTGGAAGGACCGCTTCTTCTTTGTGCACGTAGAGGATATATGGCCCTTGTCTAGAGATTGGCACAATGTTTCAAGTGCTCTCACTAGGACGCCTAAGAAGGAGGAGGTGGCTGCTGTGGAGCCACTGTTGCGGCTAGTGAGGGACCATCTCTCCAAGTTTAAGAGAAATTACCTGGTTTCCAGGGAGGAAGCCAGGAAAGCTCATTGGGGACCTCCTTCCGGCCAGAAGGTCAGACCACCACCGCCGGCAGCCTCACAGCGCAAGAGGAAAACTTGCGCTATCACCATTGATGTGGCCGGTGCACTTTCTACCAGTGATACTCCCAGAAGGCCAAGGCAAAAGAAAGCTACGACGATAGTGCCTTCTTTGTCATCTTCCACAGAGCTGAACTACATAGCAGTCAGACGACTCGCTGGAGCCGGATAGCGCTCCAGAGTAGAGGCTGTTGTGGAGGAGTATGAGGCCATGCTGCGCGTTGCTGTAAGTGGCGTTGTCACTGCGCTATCGTAGCAAGAGGACTTGGCGGAGCAGTTGGAGCCACCTGCGGAGCTTCCAGCTGAGTCGAAGGAGCCAGCCATGGAGCCGTCTTCTGCCCCTAATGAGCCAGTCGTTAGAGATTTTTGAGGCGGTTGACATCAGTGCTGAGTTGGCGGAGGAGATTGCTGCTGACGCTTCAGCAGAGCGTGCTAAGAAGGCTGCCACTCCCAATCCCCCACCATCTGGCCCAAGGTCGCAGAGTAGACCAGTAAGGACGCAACAAAAAGTCTGGCTGGTAACTTTTCAAAACTTCCCTTCTCTTCTTCCTCTGTTATTGTTGCTTAACTACTTTGATTTCTGCCAAGAGGAAAAGATTCTGGCCGCAGTGAGCAAGGGGTTGCGTCAACGGGATACGGTGGTCTTGAATTGTGAAGAAGAAATCACCTGGTTCGAGGAGAAGATGGACCTACTGAGGGCCCAGCACCAAGAGGAGAAGGCCGCTCTTTAGTCGGAGTTGTCTAAACTAAAAGTGAAAACTGCGAGATTGGAAGAGGAGGCTACCCAGGCATGGGGCATACCAATGACCTCCCGGGGAAGATAGCTTCGTTAGAGAATGAGCTATCTTCTTGCATACGTCCACATGAGATTTCTCAAGCGCTGTGGGTACGGCTATGGGAAGGTATCAACATTAGTCGCTGCATTGTCCGGCTGGTGGACCCCACTTTTTTCGTTGGTGTCCTTAACCCAATGAACCGCACCGCCTGGCGATGTGAGAGCATTGTGGACCTGTCCCGGAGTGAACAAGGGCCTCTCCTGCCTCCTCCTGGGAGCTCTGCTCCTTAGTGTTTTTGGATGTAACTGTAAATACGACTTTGTCATTAATAAAATAATAGTTTTACTGACATATTGCGTTCCATGACATCGCTTTCATTAGCTATCCCTTTAGTTACTTGTTCTTTGTATTAGCCTGCCCGCTTGGTGTACATTATACAAGTTGGTCGTCCGTCTCGCAACATTGGAGACGCTTGTTGTGCTCTCAGATGGATTTAAGTTCTTGAGGAGACATTAGGGTGAATCATGATGTTGTATCAAGTCGGTTTCATAATCGAGCGTGAGTTGAGACTTGGGTGGCGCTGCCCATGTACGATCTTAGGCGGCCAGCTTTTGTACGGAGCACTTTGCTTTTAAGGTGTTAACCGTCGTAGACTGACTGTGCTAACTCCTGTTGGAGGATGTGGTCACGCGTACTGTTTAAGCCCCCCTAAGGTTTGGAATGAAACCGCGAACGGGCTACTTGGATGACCAAAGTTTAATTCGAATGCTTATGAGCCACCTGGATAACTAGGGTTTAATTTGACCGCTCGCTGACCACTTGGATGACCAAGGTTTAATTCGACTGCTTATGGGCCGCCTGGATGACAATGGTTTAATTCGACTGCTTACGAGCCGTCTAGATGATCAGGGTTTAATTGCGAACTGGTGAAAATCTGCCCGACTTAGGGGCAGTTTGGGTCATTTATTTCGTGTAACCTGTAAGTTAGCATTCACATGGAAAAGAAAAAGAAAGATATAGGGCACAATGCAAATGGAAAAATTTTTTTTTTATTAATGACAATCAATGTTACGTGCATGCTCATGTCATACAGATGACTACGTGGGTCTTCATTGGAAGTAACATTTTAGGTGAAACGCGTTTCATGTCCGTGGGACCAACTTGTCACTTTGGGTTCGGAGTTTGTATACTCTATCTTATCGAACGGCCGAAACTAGAAACGGGCCTTCCCAATTCGGAGAAAGCTTGTTCCAATTAGTGGTCCTACCTGTTGCCTCTATGCTTCGTAAGACTATGTTTCCAACTTCGAATTGCTGCGCTTTCATTTTCTTGTTGTAATAGCGAGCGACTCGTTGCTGGTAGGCTACTATCTGCATTCTGACTATGTCGCGGGCTTCCTCCATCAAGTCTAGGTGTTCCCTAATCTTATAGGAGTTACCAAGTGGATTGAAGGCTTTGCCCCTAAGGCTTGGGAGCCCGATATCAATTGGAATTACCGCTTCAATCTCGTAGCAGAGATTGAAGGGTGTCTCGCGAGTTAGTTCCTTAGGAGTCGTCCGATATGATTACAGAACGGAGGGCAGCTTATCGACCCAGGAGCCCCATACGTCCTCTAGCTTGGTCTTTAAACTGTGGAGTTGCGTATGGTTAGTGACATCCACTTGTCTGTTTGCTTGGGAGAATGCTACCAAAGTATAGACCAATTTGATGCCAATATTGGTGTAATACTTGGTGAAGCGGTTTTCCGAAAATTGGGTTACGTTGTTGATCACGATAACCTCGAGAACGTCAAATCTGCTCACTATGTTTTGGCGGATGAATTTCAAGGCATTGTGCTTGGTGATCTTGGCCAACGGGGCGGCTTCAACCTATTTGGTGAAGTAGTCTATGCTCGCGATAATGAACTTCTTTTGCTCAGTCAAGATTGAAAACGGGCCGAGAATATCGAGCCCCCATTGCGCGAAAGGCCAAGGAGCTTGGAGGGATCTTAGCTCTGCTGTCGACTGGTGGTAAAGATTGCCATGGAGCTAGCAATTCTTGCACTTCTTCAAGAACTCTTGGGCATCCTTCATTGTAGGCCAGTAATATCCTTGGCACATGATTTTGAATACTAAGTTTTTGCCGCCAATGTGTGATCCACATATTTCAAGGTGGACTTCGCTCAAGGCGTAATCGGCCTCATCGAGAGTAAGACACCGGAGGTATGGAGTCGAATATCCACGGTAATAAAGCCGCCCGTCAACTGTGGTGTTCCGGCCGGCCGTTTTCTTGATCCGCTTGGCCTTGTCCACGTTCTCTGGTAGTGCTCCGTTCGCCGGATATCTTTAGTAAGGTGTCATCCAACTTTCGGCGTCGGAGACTTGCATCATTTTCTTTTCTTCTATACTGGGACCATTTAAGATTTTTCTCATGTCCCTCGAGTATTGTCTGGGTTTTTTTCGCTATTGCTTTAGTAAGTTGGTCGACCTTCCAGTTCTCAGCTCTGGGGATATGGACCAGGTTCAACTTGTCAAATATCTGGATTGCATCCTTCGCCTTGGCCAAGAGAAGGTTACACGCCTCAAAGCTCCCGTTGATTTGGTTAGCAATTAGTTTTGAGTCGCTGTAGACGGTCAGCCGCCTAGTTGAGCACTCTTTGGCTAGTCGTAGTCTGACTAGTAGGGTTTCGTACTTAGCAATGTTATTGATGGCCGAAAAATTAAGTTTAAGGGAGTACTTCACCTTAAACTCGTCTGGGATCCTTAGGATCACCCAGAACCGTTGTCTAAGTTCGTAGATGAACCGTCCACGTTGAGAACCCATTTTGACTCTTATGGGTGGTGACTCGTGTCTTTAGTGGGGTGCTCATTGTGGATTGGGGTTGTGGTATTGATGATGAAGTCCGCCAGGGTCTGCCCATTGATAGTTGGCTTGGGCCGGAATTTGATGTTGAAGTCTTCCAACTCGATGGCCTACTTAACTAGCCATCCGAAAACGTTGGGTTTCAGGAGGATACCCTTCAGTGGTTGGTCGATCAGGACGACCACACGATGAGTTTGGAAATATGGTCTCAGCTTACAGGCTGAGGAGACAAGTGCCAAAGCCAGCTTCTCAGCGCGCGGGTAGCGTGTCTCTATGCTGGTCAACATCTTGGTCACATAGTAGACCGACCACTGAGAGTCAGAGTCCTAGCGTATGAGGACGGAGCTGAGAGCTACCTCTGATACTATCAAGTAGAGGTATAACTCTTCTCTGTCCTTAGGTGACGTTAGTAAAGGTGGACTAGCCAAGTACTGCTTCAACTCATCGAAGGTTGCCTGGCACTTCGCAGTCCACTGAAAACCATTTGCTTTAGCCCCCTTAAAGCCTTGAAAAAGGCTAATACTTGTCCCCTGACTTTGCCAAGAAGTGGGACAGTGCTACCGGTCATCCGATTAGCCTCTGGACATTCTTGATGCTCCGTGGTGGAGACATGTTCGTGAGGGTTTTGATCTTTTCTGAGCTTGCTTCGATCCATCACTAAAAGACGATGAAACTCAGGAACTTCCCCGATGACACTCTGAAGACTCACTTTGAAAGATTCAACTTCATCTGGTGTGTGCAGAGTACCTCGAAGGACTCAGCTAGATCGCCAATATGATCGCTAGTAGTCTTGCTCTTAACGAGTATGTTGTCGATGTACACCTTTGTATTGCGGCCGATCTGCTTCTCGAACATTTTGTTTACGAGCCTCTGATAAGTGGCACCTGTGTTCTTTAGACCGAAAGGTATGACCTTACAGTAGTAGGTGCCTTGGTCGGTCATGAACGAAGTATGCTCCTTGTCTTCTGGGCTTATCCGGGTCTGGTTGTAGCCCGAGTATGAGTCCATGAAACTCAACAACTCATGTCCAGAAATCGAGTTCACCAACAAGTCGATCCTCGATAAAGGGAAGCTGTCTTTTGGGTAGGCTTTATTGACGTCGGTAAAGTCGACGCACATCCGTAATTTTTTGTTGTTTTTTTTTATCAGAACGATGTTGGAGAGCCAATTGGAGTATTGGACATCTCTAATGAAACTAGTATCTAGAAATTTCTTCACTTCTTCCTGGATGGCTACAAGCTTCTCCACGGAGTGATTCCTCTACTTCTTCCTGATGGGCTTATAGTCGGGATCGAGGTTCAACTTGTGGACCATTACTCTAGTCAGAATTCCAGGCATGTCAGCGGGTGTCCACACGAAGATATCAGCGTTCTGTCATAAAAACGCTATCAGCTCATCACATAAGGGTTCGGCAAGTGAGCCCCCAATCTATACACACCTCTTCGGGTCCTTCGGATTCAGTGGAACTGGTCGGTTGCCTTGCTGGGCTGTGCCTACTATGAGATTGCTTCGTCTCGATGGTCCAGTTCCCCTGTAGGCCGTTCGCTACTGCTTGGTGCAATCTGGGATATGTAACATATTTGCCTAGTTACTTGGTCACCTAGCATTTCACTGATATCGTATGCTGTTAAAAATTGTATTTTTAAATGCAATATTGAGATAATGGCTCCAAACGCTGTTAAGTACGGCCGGCGTAGGATAGCGTTGTACATGGAGGGCAGGTCAACAATCAATAAGGTGAGTGTATGACTCGCCGTTCTGGGATAATTGCCCAGGGTGACCTCTAACTATATTCTTTATTTGATAGCCACATGTTCGTTGTCTAGGTCATACAGTAGCCATTCGGCAGATTTTAGTAGATTCTTTTTGAGTCCATGTTTAAAGAAGGCATTGAGATAAAGTAAATCCTTGGAACTTCCATTATCAATGAAAACTCGTTTCAGTTGGTAGTCCACGGTACTAGCTGAAATGAGTGTAGATACAAAAAGGGATCAGTGTGTGGGAAAATTACATGATTCATGTAACTATCACTAAAGCTAATGACATTTTCTTTCACTCTTTGCTTCTTCCATTCTGCTTACCGTTCCTTGTGGTCTACTTGGGTCCTAGCCGGTACTCCAGCCACGATCCAATTCTGTGGCTGGAACGATCTGGTTCTTCCCCGCTTGAGGTGTCAGAACTCTGCCCAGGGTTTCTGACAAACATAGTGAGATGGCTCCTCCAGATGAGCTCTTCAATCCCTCGTTGGAGCGTCTTGTAATCCTCCGTAGTGTGTCCTGGAGATCGATGAAAATCGTAGTACTTAGCTAAATTTTCTCATTCCGTGTTCTTCAGTGGTTTTAGCCATCTGAGGAACTTTTCACCATGGATCTGCATGAGAACGTTGGCCCGTGTGTCGTTGAGGGGAGCCAGGTTGATCGGCCTATACTCCTTACGGTCCAACTCTCCAGTCCTGTGCTGCCTCTGGTGGAAATTATCGCGCCACCATTTTTTCTCTTTTCCTCAGCCGAAAAAGAGCGAGGCTGGTCAGTCCCCTCAGGACGCTTCGCCTCGTTAGCCTCTTCGACGGCTGCATAGGCCCTAATGGTGGACTCCACTTCCTAAAAGGTTTGTGGGTTCTTGTGGACTAGGTGCCTGAAGAAGTATTTGTGCGTCAAGGCAGAGATATCTCCTATGTGAGCCTGGGAATCCTTCTGATCTCCGCTAGAAAGCGCTCTAGGAACTTCCTCGGGTTCTCTCCCTGTCTCTATTTGATGTGGGAGAGATGCCACGGTTGCTTCTCTTCCTGGCGGCTGAAAGCGTACTGAGTCAGAAAGAGATCGGTGAACCCACAGAAGCTCCGGATTTAGTTCGATGGGAGCCAATGGAACCAGATTTGGGCGTCTCCCTTCAAAGTGAGAGGGAAGTACCGGCACAGTGCCGAATCCTCCAGGCCCTAGAGACTCAGATGGGTGCGGAAGTAATCCAGGTGATCCATGGGATCAGTGCTCTCATCGTAAGAATCCAGTGCTAGCATTTTGAATTTGACCGGCAATGGACGGTTCAAGATCTGAGTAGTGAAGGAAAATCTTTCCAAATCAAAGGTGTGTTCGTCGTCATCTTTGAACACGTGATTCCAGATTTTCTTGACTTTTGCTTCCACTTGAGAGGTGTTCCCAGATCTCTTGGAGTTGAGTTATGTTCTCAACTCTGTTCTTTAAGCAATGCAGTGTGTAGACAGTTGTCTATTGCCGCTGGCGGATCAATCGTTCTGGGAGGCCCCCTCCTGAGCTTGAGTCCATGACTCGTCCTGAATATATCGGGGGTTTATCCTCTCTGGACTCTCATCCGAAATCCTGTAGCCCAAGCACCCCTCAAGCCTTGGATGACTCTGGGCGTTGGAGGCCTCCGGAGCACGAGAGTTGTCTTGCCTCGTAGCCTTCTTGATCGCCTTCTTCTTCCTCTATTCTCTCCGCCTGGAGGCTGAAACAGGAGCTAAGGAGGGCAGAGCCCCCTTCTTCTTCTTGCCCTTGCGGGTATAGAGTATTTTGAGCATTTTGTTCATATTAATCATCTGATCCGCCAAATTTTGAAAAATGGTGCGGGTGCCCCTCCAACCAGGTTGCCGGCAAAGTGGCCCTGGTCAGGGGAGGCAGCGTTTCTAGCGAGAATGCTAGCTTGGACTTTCGTGTTCACCATTTTGATTGATGGGACTAACTTGGAAGATAAGAGTTGTTGTGAAGATGAAAATGGTTGGCTTTTCGTTAGCTTTCCATAGACGGTGTCAATGATGTATCCTGAATTCAAACTTGGACAGATTCGAGTCAAGTAGTCCGTCTGGTTCCGGTCTCCGTTTACTAAGCTTTGGATCCTGCACACCACAATTTCATATAAGAGGTTAGGTGACGGAAGAATTTGGTCCCACCGAAAGCACTCTGACGTTCAAGTCAGTAATCGACTTTCTGAAATTGGAAGGTGGATGCAGAAATGGATGCTTGGAGTATGTTTGTAAGTAGGAGTGTACTCGTAGGTTGAGTGGCTTTTGTAATTGCTCGTGAGGAGTAGTTTCTCTAAATACTGAGTTCGTTAGGAATTAGCAGTAGAGTGAGCGTGAGCGTAGGATGCTCGAGAGAGTAGGAGAGCTTATGAGAACTTTGTAATTGCTTTAGGGATTTTGTGGGCAAGAGAAGGCGTGATCGAAAGCATCAATTCCCATGGCCTTTTATAGCCATGGCCACGGGATGCCTTCATTATATAGAGGGGCTTGATGCTCGCGCTTTGTTGGGTATTGTTGCCTTTCTTGCATTAGTATGAGCACCTTTCTGGCTGTAACGATCAAAGAAGCTGATCTCCTTTCTGCATTTTGTAACCGTTAGAGTTTCCAGCATACCGTGCGTAGATTCTGATGCCTTCCTCCTGAGATGTGCTTTGATTTTGGAGGTGACCGTTTCCGTGAAGACTGCCTTCTTTGGAGATGTAGGAAATTAGAGCAGATGATTGTTGTGACATGAGGACGGACACGTGGACCAATCTAGGTTTGGGTTGCGTACGTCCTGGGACTCAGCCGGTCTATTGGTCACTTTTCCGATCAACGGAAGCATTGACCTTCCTGGGCTCGAATGGGCTATCCTAATCTTGGGCTTCTGCTAGCTCATTTGCTTTTCGTTTGGTCAACGGCAACGTTTACCGTACAGGCAGAAATGGGCCGCTTTTTCCTTTGTGGGCCAGCCCGTTATTGACGTCCCCCTCAAGCACCTTCTATCCCTGACCTATTCCTGCTTTTATGAAGTCAAATACTCACAATTGATGCATGAATGAATGGCTGGCACAGTTATGATTTATTGTACACACTGAAGTGTTTGTTCCTTCCTAAGTAGCTGTCGCTCCACGAAAACATTTGTGCAATTTTTGTGAAAAATTATCCCAGTTGAAAACTGCCATACGTCGAATCATACAATTCTAGACCATATTTAGAATGTTAATATATTTAGTTCAATAGTATCAAGTTTGTGTCATCGCAATCTACTGACACTTGTGAATTATCTTAACCGGAGTATGATTTTGAGGGATTAATTTGTCAAAACGTGTGCTGCACGGGAGGATGTTGTAACAGGATGGCGCCCTAAAGTCTTTGTTTAAAGCCAGTCGAAGGTTTTTCATTTCTCGGGAAATCTTTGACGGCGAGTCTTCAACTAGTTTATTTGTATTGCAGCCTCTTGCAGTTTTTGATGTAATAAGTGTCTAAATATCAGTATGCTTAGATATGAAAGTTACTGTTACATTACTATGAGTCGTGCCATAACGTTGATATTTGTTAGCAACAAGGATAAGATAGATATCGGGGTATCATTGGTGCATATCGATTATACTAGCAAGAAGACATTATTAGTATCTTCCAAGCTTTCAGGAGCAGCAGAATGCCTTCCGAAAGCTGTTCCATCCAAAATGACTCGGAGAAGTATGAATGAAATAACCCGAGCATGGTTTTGCATACTGAAGCAGATGATCCGGTGTCGGTGGGGGTGTTTGCTTTTATTTAATTTTTATTTTTAAAAATATTATTTAAAAGAATTCATAATCTATAAATTATATTGAAAGTGCTTTTCAAGAACTCTGAAAAGTTTTGGATTGAAAATTGCACAGGGATTTAAAGGAAAATTTTATATTAATGGATGAATTTCATAATTTATTTATTTATTTATTTATTTGTTGGTTAAATTTCTAAAGGGTGAATAAAATGGGCAACCAAGAAATCAATGAGGGCCTTTAGTTTGCCAACCGTTGGTATGCAGAGAGGATCTTTAAAGAGATAGTAGGGGTGATAATTTGTCTGACACGGGGAGGTTAGGGTGGCTATTCTTGGTATCACACTTCCAATCTCCTTCATAGTCTTGTAAGATGGTCAATTGTACCAATTCCTTTCCTCAATAAACTTCGGTCTAGCCCATATTAGTTAGTTCTCTACAGTCCGCACATAGTCTTCCATTCTGGTCCAGCCCTGTGGTTTGGTTGACCGAGTGTGGCTTGTTAATTGCACTACTTTAGTCTAACTCTGTATGATATCGTCTATATTCCTATATTCTATGCCTGTTGTGTGCGTAAAAAAAAGCCTTAAACACCTTAGTGATAAGACCGGAGAAAGAAAAAAAACGTTCCGATGTTGTCCAATCCACAAAAGTGGCTGGCACAATTGATGCATGAATGAATGGCTGGCACAGTTATGATTTATTGTACACACTGAAGTGCTTGTTCCTTCCTAAGTAGCTGTCGCTCCACGAAAACATGTGTGCAATTTTTGTGAAAATTATCCCAGTTGAAATCTGTCATACGTCGATTCATGCAATTCTTGACCATATTTAGAATGTTAATATGTTTAGTTCAAATAGTATCAAGTTTGTGTCATCGCAATCTACTGACTCTTGTGAATTCTTTTAACCAGAGTATGTTTTTGAGAGATTCATTTGTCAAAACGTGTGCTGCACGGGAGGATGTTGTGGCAGGATGGCGCCCTAAAGTCTTTGCTTAAAGCCAGTCGAAGGTTTTTCATTTCTCGGGAAATCTTTGACGGCGAGTTTTCAATAAGTTTATTTATATTGCAGCCTCTTGCAGTTTTTGATGTAATAAGTGTCTAAATATCAGTATGCTTAGATATGGAAGTTACTGTTACATTACTATGAGTCGTGCCATAACGTTGATATCTGTTAGCAACAAGGATAAGATGGATATCGGGGTACCGTTGGTGCGTATCGATTATACTAGCAAGAAGACATTATTAGTATCTTCCAAGCTTTCAGGAGCAGCAGAATGCCTTCCAAAAGCTGTTCCATCCAAAATGACTTGAAGAAGTATGAATGAAATAACCCGAGCATGGTTTTGCATCCTGAAGCAGATGATCCCGTGGCTAAACGTTCTTCGTGTTGCTGCATCAGGCATTTAACAAAGCACGTAGAATTTTGTCAAATCATTCATGAAATGAGCTTCAAAATTTCTATCATCATAATGAGTGTTTTTCCCTTTGTTATCTTCCTGAATTAGGGCGGCAGATCATTCATGAAATGGGTCGGTGGGGGTGCTTACTTTTATTTAATTTTTATTTTTAAAAATTTTATTTAAAAGAATTCGTAATCTATAAATTATATTGAAAGTGCTTTTGAAGTACTTTGAAAAGTTTTGGATTGAAAATTACACAGGGATTTAAAGGAAAAATTTTATATTAATTGATGATTTTCATAATTTATTTATTTATTTATTTATTTGCTGGTTAGATTGCTAAAGAGTGAATAAAATGTATAGCCAAGAAATCAATCTAGGCCTCTTGTTTGCCAACCGTTGGTATGGAGAGAGACTCTTTGAAGAGATTGTAGGGGTGATAATTTGTTTGACGCGGTGAGGTTAGGGAGGCTATTTTTGGAATCACACTTCCAATCTCCTTCCTGGTCTTGTAAGATGGTCGACTGTACCAATTTCTTTCCTCAATAAATTTTGGTCTATCCCATATTAGTTAGTTCTCTACTGTCCGCACATAGTCCTGTTTCGGTTCCGGTCCTGTGGTCTAGTTGACCGAGTGTGGCTTGTTAATTGCACTACTTTAGTCTAACTCTGTATGATACTGTCTATATTCCTATATTCTATGCCTGTTGTGTGCGTAGAAAATAGGCTTAAACACCGTAGTGATAAGGCCGGAGAAGCAAAAGAACCGTTCTGATGTCCAATCCACAAAAGTGGCTGGCACAATTGATGCATGAATGAATGGCTGGCACAGTTATGATTTATTGTACACACTGAAGTGTTTGTTCCTTCCTAGGTAGCTGTTGCTCAACGAAAACATGTGTGCAATTTTTGTGAAAATTATCCCAGTTGAAAACTGCCATACGTCGATCATACAATTCTAGACCATATTTAGAATGTTAATATGTTTAGTTCAAATAGTATCAGGTTTTATTCATCGCAATCTACTGACTCTTGTGAATTATTTTAACCAGATTATGTTTTTGAGGGATTCATTTGTCAAAACGTGTGCCGCACGGGAGGATGTTGTAACAGGATGGCGCCCTAAAGTCTTTGCTTAAAGCCAGTCGAAGGTTTTTCATTTCTCGGGAAATCTTTAACGGCGAGTCTTCAACCAGTTTATTTGTATTGCAGCCTCTTGCAGTTTTTGATGTAATAAGTGTCTAAATATCAGTATACTTAGATATGGAAGTTACTGTTACATTACTATAAGTCGTGCCATAAAATTGATATCGTGGTATCATTGGTGCGTATCGATTATACTAGCAAGAAGACATTATTAGTATCTTCCAAGCTTTCAGGAGCAGCAGAATGCCTTCCAAAAGCTGTTCCATCCAAAATTACTCGGAGAAGTACGAATGAAATAACTCGAGCATGGTTTTGCATCCTGAAGCAAATGATCTGGTGGCTAAACGTTTTTGGTGCTGCTGCATCAGGCATTTAACAAAGCACGTAGAATTTTGTCAAATCATTCATGAAATGAGCTTAAGAATTTCTATCATAATAATGAGTGTTTTTTCCTTTGTTATCTTCCTCAATTAGGGCGGCAGATCATTCAAGAAACGAATCGGTGGGGGTGTTAGCTTTTATTCAATTTTTATTTTTAAAAATATTATTTAAAAAATTTCGTAATCTATAAATTATACTGAAAGTATTTTTGAAGTACTTTGAAAAGTTTTGGATTGAAAATAACACAGGGATTTAAAGAGAAATTTTATATTTATTGATGATTTTCGTAATTTATTTATTTATTTATTTGTTGGTTGGATTGCTAAAGAGTGAATTAAATTGGCAACCGAGAAATCAATCAGAGCCTGTAGTTTGCCAACCGTTGGTATGCAGAGAGACTCTTTAAAGCGATAGTAGGGGTGATAATTTGTTTGACACGGGGAGGTTAGGGTAGCTATTCTTGGAATCACACTTCCAATCTCGTTCTTAGTCTTGTAAGATGGCCGGCTGTATCAATTCCTTTCCTCAATAAACTTCGGTCTAGCCCATATTAGTTAGTTCTCTACTGTCCGCATATAGTCTTCCTTTCGGGTCCGGTCCCGTGGTTTAGTTGACCGAGTGTGGCTTGTTAATTGTACTATTTTAATCTAACTACGTATGATACCGTCTACATTCCTATATTCTATGCCTGTTGTGTGCGTAAAAAATGGCCTTCAATACCGTAGTGATAAGGCCGGAGAAGCAAAAGAACCGTTCCGATGTCCAATCCACAAAAGTGGCTGGCACAATTGATGCATGAATGAAGGGCTGGCACAGTTATTATTTATTGTACACACTGAAGTGTTTGTTCCTTCCTAAGTAGCTGTCGCTCCACGAAGACATGTGTGCGATTTTTGTGAAAATTATCCCAGTTGAAGACTGCCATACGTCGATCCATACAATTCTAGACCATATTTAGAATGTTAATATGTTTAGTTCAAATAGTATCAAGTTTGTGTCATCGCAATCTACTAACTCTTGTGAATTATTTTAACCAGGGTATGTTTTTGAGGGATTCATTTGTCAAAATGTGTGCTGCACGGGAGGATGTTGTAACAGGATGGCTCCCTAAAGTCTTTGCTTAAAGCCAGTCGAAGGATTTTCATTTCTTGGGAAATATTTGACAGCGAGTCTTCAACCAGTTTATTTGTATTGTAACCTCTTGTAGTTGTTGATGTAATAAGTGTCTAAATATCAGTATGCTTAAATATGGAAGTTACTGTTACATTACTATGAGTCGTGCCATAGCGTTGATATCTGTTAGCAACAAGGATAAGATGGATATCGGGGTATCATTGGTGTGTATCGATTATACTAGCAAGAAGACATTATTAGTATCTTCCAAGCTTTCAGGAGCAGCAGAATGTCTTCCAAAAGCTGTTCCATCCAAAATTACTCGGAGAAGTACGAATGAAATGACTCGAGCTTGTTTTTGCATCCTGAAGCAGATGATTCGGTGGCTAAACGTTCTTCGTGCTGCTGCATCAGGCATTTAACAAAGCACGTAGAATTTTGTCAAATCATTTATGAAATGAGTTGAAGAATTTCTATCATCATAATAAGTATTTTTCCCTTTGTTATCTTCCTCAATTAGGGCGACAGATCATTCATGAAACGAGTCGGTGGGGGTATTTGCTTTTATGTAATTTTCATTTTTAAAAATATTTTTTAAAAAAATTTGTTATCTATAAATTATATTGAAAGTGCTTTTGAAGTACTTTGAAAAGTTTTGGATTGAAAATAACACAGGGATTTAAAGAGACATTTTATATTAATTGATGATTTTCGTAATTTATTTATTTATTTATTTGTTAGTTGGATTGCTAAAGAGTGAATTAAATGGGCATCCAAGAAATCAATCAGGGCCTCTAGTTTGCCAACCGTCGGTATGCAGAGAGACTCTTTAAAGCGATTGTAGGGATGATAATTTGTCTAACACGGGGAGGTTAGGGTGGCTATTCTTGGATTGACACTTCCAATCTCGTTCCTAGTCTTGTAAGATGGCTGGCTGTACCAATTCCTTTCCTCAATAAACTTCGATCTGGCCCATATTAGTTAGTTCTCTACTGTCCGCATATGGTCTTCCATTCGGGTCCGGTCCCGTGGTGCAGTTGACCGAGTGTGGCTTGTTAATTGTACTACTTTAATCTAACTCTGTATAATACCGTCTACATTCCTATATTCTATGCCTGTTGTATGCGTAAAAAATGGCCTTCAACACCGTAGTGATAAGGCCGGAGAAGCAAAAGAACCATTCCGATGTTGTCTAATCCACAAAAGTGGCTGGCACAATTGATGCATGAATGAAGGGCGAGCACAGTTATGATTTATTGTACACACTGAAGCGTTTGTTCCTTCCTAGGTAGCTGTCACTCCACGAAAACATGTGTGCAATTTTTGTGAAAATTATCCCAGTTGAAAACTGCCATACGTCGATCCATACAATTCTAGATCATATTTAGAATGTTAATTTGTTTAGTTCAAATAGTATCAAGTTTGTGTCATCGCAATCAACTGACTCTTGTAAATTGTTTTAACCAGAGTATGTTTTTGAGAGATTCATTTGTCAAAACGTGTGCTGCACGGGAGGATGTTGTAACAGGATGGCGCCCTAAATTCTTTGCTTAAAGCCAATCGAAGGTTTTTCATTCCTCGGGAAATCTTTGACAGCGAGTCATCAACTAGTTTATTTGTATTGCAGCCTTTTGTAGTTTTTGATGTAATAAGTGTCTAAATATCAGTATGCTTAGATATGGAAGTTCCTGTTACATTACTATGAGTCGTGCCATAACATTGATATCTTTTAGCAACATGGATAAGATGGATATCGGGGTATCATTGGTGCGTATCGGTTATACTAGCAATAAGACATTATTAGTATCTTTAAAGCTTTCAGGATCAGCAGAATGCCTTCCAAAAGCTGTTCCATCCAAAGTGACTCGGAGAAGTATGAATGAAATAACCCGAGCATGGTTTTGCATCCTGAAGCAGATGATCCGGTGGCTAAACGTTCTTCGTGCTGCTGCATCAGGCATTTAACAAAGCACGTAGAATTTTGTCAAATCATTCATGAAATGAGCTTCAGAATTTCTATCATCATAATGAGTATTTTTCCATTTGTTATCTTCCTCAATTAGGGCGGCAGATCATTCATGAAACGAGTCGGTGGGGGTGTTTGCTTTTATTTAATTTTTATTTTTAAAAATATTATTCAAAAGAATTCGTAATCTATAAATTATACTAAAAGTGCTTTTGAAGTACTTTGAAAAGTTTTGGAATGAAAATTACACAGAGATTTAAAAGAAAATTTTATATTAATTGATGATTTTCGTAATTTATTTATTTATTTGTTGGTTGGATTGCTAAAGGGTGAATAAAATGGGCAACTGAGAAATCAATCAGGGCCTCTAGTTTGCCAACCATTGGTATGCAGAGAGACTCTTTAAAGCTATAGTAGGGGTGATAATTTGTCTGACACGATGAGGTTAGGTAGGCTATTCTTGTAATCATACTTCCAATCTCCTTCCTAGTCTTGTAAGATGGTCAGCTATGCCAATTCCTTTTCTCAATGAACTTCGGTTTAGCCCATATTAGTTAGTTCTCTGCTGTCCGCATATAGTCTTCCATTCGGCTCCGGTCCCGTAGTTTAGTTGACCGAGTGTGGCTTGTTAATTGCCCTACTTTAGTCTAACTGTGTATAATACCGTCTACATTCCTATATTCTATGCCTGTTTTGTGCGTAAAAAATAGCCTTAAACACCGTAGTGATAAGGCCAGAGAAGCAAAAGAACCGTACCAATCCACAAAAGTGGCTGGCACAATTGATGCATGAATGAATGGCTGGCACAGTTATGATATATTGTACACACTGAAGTGTTTGTTGCTTCCTAGGTAGCGGTCGCTCCACGAAAACAAGTGTGCAATTTTTTGTGAAAATTATCCCAATTGAAAATTGCCATGCATCGATTCATACAATTCTTGACCATATTTAGAATGTTAATTTGTTTAGTTCAAATAGTATCAAGTTTGTGTCATCGCAATCTACTGACTCTTGTGAATAATTTTAACTAGGGTTTGTTTTTGAGGGATTCATTTGTCAAAACGTGTGCTGTACGGGAGAATGTTGTAACAGGATGTCGCCCTAAAGTCTTTGCTTAAAGCCAGTCGAAGGTTTTTCATTCCTCGGGAAATTTTTGACGGCGAGTCTTCAACTAGTTTATTTGTATTGCAGCCTTTTGCAGTTTTTGATATAATAAGTGTCTAAATATCAGTATGCTTAGATATGGAAGTTACTGTTACATTACTATGAGTCGTGCCATAACGTTGATATCTTTTAGCAACAAGGATAAGATGGATATCGGGGTATCATTGGTGCGTATCGATTATACTAGCAATAAGACATTATTAGTATCTTCCAAGCTTTCAGGAGCAGCAGAATGCCTTCCAAAAACTGTTCCATCCAAAATGACTCGGAGAAGTATGAATGAAATAACCCGAACATGGTTTTGCATACTGAAGCAGATGATCCGGTGGCTAAACGTTGTTCGTGCTGCTGCATCAGGCATTTAACAAAGCACGTAGAATTTTGTCAAATCATTCATGAAATGAACTTCAGAATTTCTATCATCATGATAAGTGTTTTTCCATTTGTTATCTTCCTCAATTAGGGCGGCAGATCATTCATGAAATGAGTCGGTGGGGATGTTTGCTTTTATTTAATTTTTATTTTTAAAAATATTATTCAAAAGAATTCGTAATCTATATACTGAAAGTGCTTTTGAAGTACTTTGAAAAATTTTGGATTAAAATTACACAGAGATTTAAAGAAAAATTTTATATTAATTGATGATTTTCGTAATTTATTTATTTATTTGTTGGTTGGATTGCTAAAGGGTGAATAAAATGGGGAACCAAGAAATCAATCAGGGCCTCTAGTTTGCCAACCGTTGGTATGCAGAGAGACTCATTAAAGCAATAGTAGGGGTGATAATTTGTTTGACACAGGGAGGTTAGGGAGGCTATTCTTGGAATCACACTTCCAATCTCCTTCCCAGTCTTGTAAGAAGGTCGGTTGTACCAATTCCTTTCCTCAATAAACTTCAGTCCAGCCCATATTAGTTAGTTCTCTACTGTCTGCACATAGTCCTCCATTCGGGTCCGGTCCTGTAGTTTTGTTGACCTAGTGTGGCTTGTTAATTGCGCTACTTTAGTCTAACTCTGTATAATACCGCCTACATTCCACTATTTTATGCCTGTTGTGTGCGTAAAAAATAGGCTTAAACACCGTAGTGATAAGGACGGAGAAGCAAAAGAACCGTTCTGATGTTGTTCAATCCACAAAAGTGGCTGGCACAATTGACGGATGAATGAATAGCTGTCATAGTTATGATTTATTGCACACACTGAAGTGTTTGTTCCTTCCTAGGTAGCTGTCGCTCCACGAAAACATGTGTGCAATTTTTGTGAAAATTATCCCAGTTGAAAACTGCCATACGTCGATTCATGCAATTCTTGACCATATTTAGAATGTTAATATGTTTAGTTCAAATATTATCAAGTTTATGTCATCGCAATCTGCTGACTCTTGTGAATTCTTTTAACCAGATTCTATTTTTGAGGGATTCATTTGTCAAAACGCGTGCTGCACGGGAGGATGTTGTAACAGGATGGCGCCCTAAAGTCTTTGCTTAAAGCCAGTCGAAGGTTTTTCAATTCTCGGGAAATCATTGACGGCGAGTCTTAAACCAGTTTATCTGTATTGCAGCCTCTTGCAATTTTTGATGTAATAAGTGTCTAAATATCAGTATGCTTAGATATAGAAGTTACTGTTACGTTACTATGAGTCGAGCCATAACGTTGCTATCTGTTAGCAACAAGGATAAGATGGATATCGAGGTATCATTGGTGCGTATCGATTATACTAGCAAGAAGACATTATTAGTATCTTCCAAGCTTTCAGGAGCAGCAAAATGCCTTCCGAAAGCTGTCCCATCCAAAATGACTCGGAGAAGTATGAATGAAATAACCCGAGCATGGTTTTGCATCCTGAAGCAGATGATCCGGTGGCTAAACGTTCTTGGTGCTGCTGCATCGGGGATTTAACAAAGCACGTAGAATTTTGTCAAATCATTCATGAAATGAGCTTAAGAATTTCTATCATCATAATGAGTGTTTTTCCATTTGTTATCTTCCTCAATTAGGGCGGTAGATCATTCATGAAACGAGTCGGTGGGGTGTTTGCTTTTATTTAATTTTTATTTTTAAAAATATTATTTAAAAGAATTCGTAATCTATAAATTATAATGAAAGTGCTTTTGAAGTACTTCGAAAAGTTTTGGATTGAAAATTACACAAGGATTTAAAGGGAAATTTTATATTAATTGATAATTTTCGTAACTTATTTATTTATTTATTTGTTGGTTGGATTGCTAAAGGGTGAATAAAATGGGCAACCGAGAAATCAATCAGGGCCTCTAGTTTGCCAACCGTTGGTATGCAGAGAGACTCATTAAAGCGATAGTAGAGGTGATAATTTGTCTGACACGGGGAGGTTAGGGAGGCTATTCTTGGAATTTCACGTCCAATCTCCTTCCGAGTCCTGTAAGATGGTCGGCTGTACCAATTCCTTTCCTCAATAAACTTCGGTCTAGCCCATATTAGTTAGTTCTCTACTGTCCGCGCATAGTCTTCCATTCGGGTTCGGTCCTGTTGTTTAGTTGACCGAGTGTGGCTTGTTAATTGCACTACTTTAGTCTAACTCTGTATGATACCGTCTACATTCCTATGTTCTATGCCTGCTGTGTGCGTAGAAAATCGGTTTAAACACCGTAGTGATAAGGCTAGAGAAGCAAAAGAACCGTTCTGATGTTATCCAATCCACAAAAGTGGCTGGCACAATTGATGCATGAATGAATGGCTGGCACAGTTATAATTTATTGTACACACTGAAGTGTTTGTTCCTTCCTAGGTAGCTGTTGCACCATGAAAACATGTGAGCAATTTTTGTGAAAATTATCCCAATTGAAAATTGCCATTCGTCGATTCATACAATTCTAGACCATATTTAGAATGTTAATATGTTTAGTTCAAATAGTATCAAGTTTGTGTCATCGCAATCTAATGACTCTTGTGAATTATTTTTGCAGAGTATGTTTTTGAGTGATTCATTTGTCAAAACTTGTGCTGCTCGGGAGGATGTTGTAACAGGATGGCGCGCTAAAGTCTTTGCTTAAAGCCAGTCGAAGGTTTTTCGTTTCTCGGGAAATCTTTAACGACGAGTCTTCAACCAGTTTATTTGTATTGCAGCCTCTTGTAGTTTTTGATGTAATAAGTGTATAAATATCAGTATTCTTAGATATGGAAGTTACTGTTACATTACTATGAGTCGTGCCATAACGTTAATATCTGTTAGGAACAAGGATTAGATGGATATCGGCGTATCATTGGTGCGTATCGATTATACTAGCAAGAAGACATTATTTTCCAAGCTTTCAGGAGCAGTAGAATGCCTTCCAAAACCTGTTCCATCCAAAATGATTCGGACAAGTATGAATGAAATAACCCGAGCATGGTTTTGCATCCTAAAGCAGATGATCCAGTGGCTAAACGTTCTTCGTGCTGCTGCATCAGGCATTTAACAAAGCACATAAAATTTTGTCAAATCATTCATGAAATGAGCTTCAGAATTTCTATCATCATAATGAGTGTTTTTGCCTTTGTTATCTTCCCCAATTAGGGCGGCCGATCATTCATGAAACGAGTCGGTGGGGGTGTTTGCTTTTATTTAATTTTTATTTTTAAAAATATTATTTAAAAGAATTCGTAATCTATAAATTATACTGAAAGTACTTTTGAAGTACTTTGAAAAGTTTTGGATAGAAAATTACACAGGGATTTAAAGGAAAATTTTATATTAATTGATGGTTTTTGTAATTTATTTATTTGTTGGTTGGATTGCTAAAGGGTGAATAAAATGGGCAACCGAGAAATCAATCAGGGGATCTAGCTTGCCAACCGTTGGTATGCAGAGAGACTCTTTAAAGCGATAGTAGGGGTGATCATTTGTCTGACACGGTGAGGTTAGGGAGGCTATTCTTGGAATCACACTTCCAATCTCCTTCCTAGTCTTGTAAGATGGTCGGCTGTACCAATTCCTTTCCTCAACAAACTTCGATCTAGCCCATATTAGTTAGTTCTGTACTGTCTGCACATAGTCCTCCATTCGGGTCCGGTCCTGTAGTTTAGTTGACCGAGTGTGGCTTGTTAATTGGACTACTTCAGTCTAACTTTGTATGATACCGCCTATATTCCTATATTTTATGCCTGTTGTATGCGTAAAAAATAGGCTCAAACACCATAGTGATAAGGCCGGATAAGCAAAAGAACCGTTCTGATGTTGTCCAATCCACAAAAGTGGCTGGCAATGTTATGATTCATTGTACACACTGAAATGTTTTTTCCTTCCTATGTAGCTGTCGCTCCACGAAAAGATGTGTACAATTTTTGTGAAAATAATTCCAGTTGAAAACTTCCATACGTCGATTCATACAATTCGAGACCATATTTAGAATGTTAATATGTTTAGTTCAAATAGTATCAAGTTTGTGTCATCGCAATCTACTGACTCTTGTGAATTATTTTCACCAGAATATGTTTTTAAGTGATTCATTTGTCAAAACGTGTGCTGCACGGGAGGATGTTGTAACAGGAAGGCGCCCTAAAGTCTTTTTTTAAAGCCAGTTGAAGGTTTTTTATTTCTCCAGAAATCTTTGACGGCGAGTCCTCAACCAGTTTATTTGTATTCCAGCCTCTTGCAGTTTTTGATGTAATAAGTGTCTAAATATCAGTATACTTAGATATGAAAGTTATTGTTACATTACTATGAGTTGTGCCATAACGTTGATATCTCTTAGCAACAAGGATAAGATAGATATCGGGGTATCATTGGTGCATATCGATTATACTAGTAAGAAGACATTATTAGTATCTTTCAAGCTTTCAAGAGCAGCAGAATGCCTTCCAAAAGCTATTCCATCCAAAATAACTTGGAGAAGTATGAATGAAATAACCCGAGCATGGTTTTGCATACTGAAGCAGATGATCCGGT
>JAODPA010138680.1:0-16076 GCA_025585075.1 Nepenthes mirabilis | reverse complement strand
AAAATATTTATCAGTTCACTATTATGTAGAGTCATTTTGTTTACCAAGTTAAGAAAAAAAACTGAACCAATGAAGTAATTAAAATGTATATCTAAAATTTAGTTCCATTGAAGTAACACTCACCAATATAAATCAAATCAAATATACTTGTCAAGCCAATTATTTGTTGATATAACTTGATGAATACATAATTCAACTCCTTATGTGTGTGTATATATATACATACATATATATGTATATGTGTGTGTTGCATCCTGTGATTATGGCTACCGTACGAACAAAGATCTAAATGGCCACTCGGATCCTCTAGATGCACTTGGATGGAATCCGTGCAACACACAGATAATCTGGTTATCTTTTCTGCACTATAAAGGGGATCCAGGAGATAGAGAGAGAGAAAATAACACACGAGAATTTGCATGAAAAACCCTCCCTTGAATGAGGAGAAAAAAACCACAGGATTCTGGATCCAAAACGATTCCACTATCCTTGAACGGATTACACGTAATCAATTTTACAAATGGGAAGCAACTCAGAACTGTAAGTGAAGGAATCCTGTCCCTTTCACTGTTCTTGCTCTCTCTTTGGTGCTGCTTGCAGTATATGTGCAAATGCCAGTAGTTCGATCCGTAACTAAGGGAATCCTCTCCATTTTCAGGCGTTTAGATAAGGTATCTATACTGGACCTGCTCTTGAAATGAGTCCACATGGCGTTGGCGTGTGCTGGAAAGCCAGCCACCAACTCTACAAGTCTATCTTGCCGTATCAGACACGTTGCATATAACGTCACTTTTGCAGTGATCGGGCGTACTTTGTAGGTCATCATTTCCTATAAAGGTTGCGTGTTACAGAGATTGCGTACTTGGTAACAGTGAGACGTCTGAGCTGGCGCTCTCGGTCATCCTGGGTTTCTTTCCTTGGGCTAGCATTGCTGGGGGGTCGAAATAGTCCTTGTCCTTAACAAGGTCCCTTGGCCTTTGCCAAGTCCGCGAACTCATAGAGTTAGATGTTCTCGGACTTTAATTGGGAGCTTGACCTGTGAAAAGTCTTGGGTTCTCAGAGCTACGTCCTTAGCTTCATATCCTCTAGGTTTTATTGGAGACATTAGTCTCTTATGATGTCCTCGAGCCTCCTGAGCTAAGTTAGTCTATTGGACTATTTTAGCCATTTGGGCTTCTTGCAACGCTGGTCCATGTCCTTAGGCCTCTAAGGCCAACTTGACCTCTCGGACCAAATCGGCCCAAGGAGCCTCTCGGGACGTGAATCATAGTCCTCGGACCTTTTGGGCTAATTTAGGCTCTTGGTCAAATCAACCTCGTAGGCCTCTTAGACCGTCGACTCATCCTTTGGGCCACTCTTTCTGGGCCCTGGGTACTAAGACCCATCACTAGCCCCCATGCCAAAGGGTTTGAGAACTTTAACCATTTGGCATGTTTATTTAATGCAGTCACTTCTCTTGGGAAGGCCTTCTCCAGTGGTAGCCTGCTCGTGCCTTCACTTGATGTTGGCACTTGCATCCTTTTCTTACTTTTATCCTCAGACATGATGGGTAGTAGTAGTCTAGGAGTGCTGATCAGAATGTCCAAGAGCATGCTGTAGCCTGCATCTGGCCTAAAACATCCGGGGTATTTTCGTCCCGGGATTTTGAGCATTGTTGGGCATCTCTAGATGATAGCCGTCTCCACATATTAGTCCAAGACCAGTAAACGTCCTCGGATATATTGGGGCCCAAAGCCTGATGATGGAGCGTCCGAGACCAATGAATGTCCTCGGATATTCTGGAGCCAAAAGTCTGATGAAGGAGCATCCGAGACCTTCCTTTGAGTCCAAGAATTGGTCTGCACCGCCGTTTGGGCCATTGCAAAGCATTAAACGCGCAATAAATTAGGTTGACGTTGCCTTGGGAAGCCAAGGCCCACGATCTCTAGCTGCATACGGGTGATTGACGCGTGGCAAGGGCAATGATGGGAGCGCCTTTTTGATTTTAAAGCCCTTTCAGCCGTTTCAAAAACTGACTTCAGCCTCAATTTTACACCACACAGCCCTTAACATTTTCTCTCAAATTTCTTCACTGCCATTTTTCTCAAGTGTTCTTCTACTCGTTTTCTTTTTGCTTCTTCCCCAACTCCCATGGCTCCTGGTGTTAAGGAAATTGCTTCTTCCCTAACTCTAAAGATTCTCAATGACATCTGCACGAAGTATGATATTCCGAATACAATGGCGATGTATCACATCATGAGGGAGTTGGGCGTCCCGCTTACGAGGTTGCAGCCTAATGCCATCAGGTATCTCGTTTCTTTTTATGTTTTTGCACGGTGTCACAATAAAGTGTTTGAGGTGTCAATGGTAAAAGTTATGTTTTGCTTTACCCATATTTGTACTGGATCACAATGACTCCACGTTCTGAGTGCGCCATCATGAGTGGTGGAAACCCCGATTTTATTAAGAGGTGGAAAGATAAATTTTTCTTTTTGGGCATCCGAGAGAATTGAACTCTCTCCCTCCTCTGGGGAAATGTGGCGAGCGAGCACTACTCGGACGCCTCTAGGGAAGAGAGGGAGGCTGCCAAGGAGGTCAAAGACTTAGTAATCGCCAACCTTGGCAGCTTTAATGAGAATAAACAGAATATTTGGTTGAGGCCCGAGAACTTGGTGAAAGCCAAGTAGGTGACTTTGGCCGAGAACTCTGGCGCTGTTGCTGCCTCGGAGAAGAAGAAACTGAGGAAGGGCGAGGTCTTTGAGGATTGACGAGCTGTCCGAGCGGTCAAGGAAGAGTCACCTGATTGAGTCTTCAAAATGCCCGATGACCATTGTTGAGTACTCCTCGTCCGATGATGATGACGCTGTGATTGCGCCTCTTGTTAGGAGGTCAAGGACTTTGGCTGTGCAGCCAGCCCGAGAGTCTGAAGGTCCTGGACCTTCAACTTTTGCCAAGTCCTCTGGTCATCCTTCTGAATCTGTTGGCCAGTCCACAAACCTCCCTGTTGCCCAACCTCCCATTGATGAGCCAATTCCTGATGTTCCTACTGAGTTCACTGGTGAGGTTTCGGACTAGATTGATAATCCATCCAAGGACATCAGCGCGGGACATGCTGTGAGGGAGACTGAGGTGACTCAGGTCGAGGAGGCGGCGATGATGACAACGATGACAACTATTTCTGAGGCTGCTGAGGCAAAAGAGAGTTGCAGTGTAAAGCTGATTGCTAACGTGTCTGCCGAGCTCCCCTGTCTTGCAATCCAAGTTTACAGTCCAATAATGAATCCGCCTGAGATTTGAGAGGAAACCCTGTATGAGGATGTTGCTGGGGTTCCAAGTGCTGATGAAGTTGGGATTGGGGCTGCAAAGCCTTCTAGAGCTGCAGAGCCCCCAGTCTTCAATCTTGATAGAGGCGCCTGCTGCCGAGCTATTGGGGTCCGAGACCATAAGAGAGGAGAGTTCAGCCAGTGGCTCCCTCGTCTCTTAGGTATTTTTTATCTTTCCTTAGCCTTTTAGCTTCTTGCTTCCTTCCATTTATACTTTAACGGCTTTGCTTTTCCCTATAGTTTCAAGATCTGGCCAAGAACCTTGGTCGACTCATCGGCGGTGTTGTCCAGACTTGTTCTAAGCTGGAGTCCTTGAAACCCACCGGAGTAGCCAACCAACGCTTGGAAGCTGAGCTCGCCGAAGCTACGGGGAAAATTGCCTCCCTCAAGGATACTTTGCAACTTCAGCAAATCTAGTACGGGCTTCTCCGAAACAGGAACCTCCAACTAGAGGAAACGCTAAGAACTTCTATAAGGGTCGCAGACATAGCAGCGATGCTGGAGGGCAAGTACTAGGATGACATTAATCTGTGCCACTGAGTGATAAGATTGCTGCATCCACGGTTTCCTATGGCTGTGTTCGATCCTTGAAACGTCAGTGCTACATGTTTAGGGGACTTTTATGGCTTTCCGGGAAGGACATTTCCCAGCCCATCTCGATCTGGGCCATTGAGTGATCCCCAACCTTCTAGCCGGTCGGGATCGCCAGGCCAAGCAACGCTTTCTGGATTATGAGCAGAGCAGCAACAAGGGAATCCCTCTCAGCCAAGACCCTCTGATGGCTAACTGTAAAATTTTGTAGAGTGTTTTTTTACATGCATATTGTTGTACGCACGTTACATATATGAATAAAACTTATGCTATTTAAGTTCAAGCACTTAATCTCCTTACTCGGATTGCACGAGTGTTTGGTTCTTTGGTGACATGCTGTTAAATAAATTAGTCATATGCCAGCTTAATGCCTGAACCTTTTGACCGTCTTAGGCTAAAAATGCTACATCTAGGGTTGTTACATGCTTGCTATTTTAAGCCCCCTAAGTTTTTAGTCCAACCTCTAGGGTTGCTTGGCATTGTACCAAGTTTTAAGTTCGACCTCTTGGGCCGCTCGGGTATGGTCAAGTTTTAGATACGAACTCTTCAGCCCCTCGGACATAGCCGAGTTTTGGATTTGACCTTTCGGGCCGCTCGGACATAACCGAGTTTTAAATACGACCTCTTGGGCCACTCGGACATAGTCGAGTTTCAGAAACAATCTCTTGGGCTACTCGGACATAGCCGAGTTTTAGATACAACCTCTTAGGCCGCTCGGACATATCCGAATTTTGAGTACGACCACTTGAGCCGCTCAAACACGGCCAAGTTTTAGAGCAAGTGAAAGGGTTGCTTTCACTTAACTTAGGGACAGCCTAGATCTTGTAAATTAATGAAATGACATGCAAACATCTAATAAAATGTAAGGTAATAAACAAGTTAAAGGAATTTCCTCATACCCATAAACGCGTTACATCGGAAGGTGCATTTCGCCTTACCTGGCTGCTTGCACATTCACTTGTTGATGGCATTCTTAGGGACGAGTACCTTAGTCCGCGAGCCTTTGAGGCCAATTTTACCTCTCGGGTCGAATCGGCCCCTTGGGCCTCTCGGGACATGGATCATTGTCCTCAAGCCTCTTGGGCTAATTTAAACTCTTAGCCAAATCAACTTCGTGGGCCTCTTAGACCGTGGGCTCATCCTTTGGGCCACTCTTTCTGGGCCCTGGGTACTGGAAGTGATGGGTCCCAATACCATAAAAGAAGCCCAAATGGCTAAAATAGTCCAATAAACTAACTTAGCTCAAGAGGCTCGAGGACATCATAAGATACCAATGTCTCCAATAAAACCCCAAGGACATGAAGCTAAGAAAACAGCTCTGAGAACCCAATGACTTCTCACAGGTTAAGCTCCGAATTAAAGTCCGAGAACATCTAACTCTATGAGTTTGCAAACTTGGCAAAGGCCAAGGAGCCTTGTCAAGGACGAGGACTATTTCGACCCCCCAGCAATGCCAGCCCAAGGAAAGCAACCCAAAACAACCGAGATCGCCAGCTCAGACGTCTCACTGTTACCAAGGAGCACGCAATCTCTATAACACGCAACCTTCACAAGAAATGATGACCTACAAAGCACGCCTAATCACAGCAAGATTGACATTACACGCAACATGTTTGACACGGCAAGATAGACTTGCAAAGTTGGTGGCTAGCTTCCCTGCACACGCCAACGCCACGTGGGCCCATTTCAATAGCAAATTTCTCACTATAAATACCTCATCTAAACACTAGAAGAAGGGATCGAACTGCTAGCATTTACACACATACTGCAAGCAGCACCTAAAAGAGAGCAAGAACAGAGAAAGGGACAGGATTCATTTACTTATAGTTCTAAACTGCTTCCCCTTTGTAAAATTGAACACTTGTAATCCGTTCAAAGATACTGGAATCGTTTCGAACCCAGAGTCCCATGGTTTCCCCCCTCATTCAAGGGAGGGTTTTTCGCATAAATTCTCATGTGTTATTCTCTCTCTCACTCTCTCTCCACCTCCCAGATCCATTTCATAGAGCAGAAAAAAATAGATTATCTGTGTGTTGCACGGATTCCGTCCGAATACATCCAAGAGATCCGAGCGGTCTTTCGGATCTTCGTCCGTACGGGAGCCAAAATCCCAAGACACAACAATATGTATGTATACATATATATAATATGTATATGAAACCTAGTGAATTTAGCTTGAATTAATTAGGTAATAGCAAGGTTGTAATTTATCTCTTGCAGCCACTTTTGTTTACTATAGACATTATTGAATGTAAATTAATAATCCATATATATTATAAAATAAAATGGAGGTAAATTTATTTTAGGTAACAAAAGACCTAAACTAATAAATTTAAATCCAATAATTTGTTGAGGTGAGATGAATGAAGCAACTCGGGAGAAGGTGAAGCCCCGTGTACACAAGTTTAATTAGTTGGGCCAAGAAAAAGGTCCATCCGACTGCAAAAGCCTTCTCCTGCGCTCCATGACGTATTAAGGTGACCATTCATCTCTTGCAAACATGGACAGATAGTTTTGAATCCGTATCTAAGGTCCGTCAACCACTTTTTTGTTATAATTACTATTTGGCACTGTTTTGAGAACTCTAGCACTTCCTGTAAGTCTAGATATCACTAAGCAATCAAATTCAAACAATTTTGTATATATCTAATGGAAGCTTAGTAATCTAAACTTGAAATGACTGTAAATTGTTATTTGGGTCGACAATAGATTAGAAAAAAAAAGGCAAAGTGTTCTAAATAATGACTAGAAAAACATAATCTAAAATGTCAAAGATTAGAACAGGATTTGAAGCGTAATGATTTGGCAAAATCAACTCTTTCTTCTCTCTTCTCTCCTTTTCGCTCTAGTCAGCACTCAAAACGGTTTGAAAGACTTGCACTTAATGCCCTTAAAAAGAGTAGTGCATATATATCAATGTTTGGCGTTCGAATGACGGAGTTGGTGTTTGAGCCCAAGGGTAAACCTGTGCTAGAACTCATTCAGCAATCATTCAAGCATTAGGCGTTTAACCTCCTATCAACCTATGCACATGTGCTATTTAGGCATGCATCGGCCGCATAGATTCTATCCAACTTGCATACAAGTATAAATCAAACGTGGCTCAACAATAATAAAAGAATGTCTGCGTATAATAGGTATGAGACTTACAAGGAAATGCCTATGAATTTTCAAAGGATCAAAATCAACTTTAGAATGGAGTTTCCATTCTGTGCGGGTAGACAAGCCTATTATTTTTAGTCAACAAGAATAGCTGATGTGACGTAGTGGCAAAATTATCGTAACAGAATTATAATTATGTAATCTAGTAGCCATTTATTTTAGTCAGGGAGTAGTCTAATCTTTTTCCGGGCCGCACTAAAGCGAGAGTTTTATGCATCGGATTGTATTTTCTTGCGATTAGCTGATAGTATTGTCTCATTAAGTAAAGGATACTAAATAGAAGTGTTGACCTGGGAATGGCAAGTCTCGCACAGATTATTCTGAAACTTTTCCTAAGCTCGCATGAATGCACGCGCATAGAAAACATGTCCGAAGGAAGCCAGACTATATGAATTAGAGGAATGGCATGTCGTATCAAATTGAGCATTTCATACTCTACAAACCATGCACACATGAATTGCAGAAGTCTAAAGAGGAGCTGGCAATCAATCAAAGAACAAAAAAGCTGAAACAAATAAAAGCAAAATGTTGAAATATATAGCAGTTATGACGTCTCAAACTATCAGGAATGGTTAGAACTCAGAAGTTCATATTTTTAAACGGCACACCAACAATGGCAGAGTGAATAAGAAATTAAATTTCCTAATGAGCAGTTGACATGTCGAACTTGAAGAAAGTGTAAGTGTTTTCCAAACAATTAAGCATAACTAAGATGACCAATGATTTCAGAATCTGTTAGAATCAAGTGCTAAGTTATTTCGCAACTCTAGACACACCTTCCTTCCGTAAAGAACCAGAATAATTATCAAGATAAAAGGAAAACTACACTTCCATGAGACCAAGTAATATGAACCACAAACAACAAGAATAGCCTTTAAGCAACAAGAACAGCCAGTCTAGTCTTGAGCTTCGTTTTCTGTACACAGAAGCCAGACTATCTGGGACAGGAATGCAGAAACATGAGTTCCTCAAATCTTGCAGCACCAAATTCGGGCAGTACAATCACCTAAATACCTACCATCCCTCCTAATCAGCAATCAACCGTCCGAATACAACCACGAGATTCCTCGAGGATGAACAACATAAGCTCCGAATATATAACAAAACTACTACAAAAGTAAATTCAATCTTAATAAAGCCGATTCGCCCAAAATCTATAAGCAAATCAACCACAGCCAACATCGATTCATGGATGCCATAAAAATAATGACAGATCTACGATAACTCGATAACCAGCAACACGAAAACAAAGACCCAATAAATGGAGAACTATAAAAAGAGTATACAAAACGGAAATACAGAATCATAAAAAATTCAAAGACGCTGCGACAAATCTGAGACAGCTGACAATCAGAAAGCATCGGAAAGGTATAGCTGATGATCGCGTACAGATTTTGATATGAAAATTTGAAGAGAAGAAACATAATAATTTGACATAGAAACTTGTACCTTCAGGTAAGAACGCAAGTAACCCCAGCCTCTTTCCTAGCGCGATGGAACAGTAAAGCGCGGTTCCAGCGGGAGTCGCCTATTTATAGAGAAAGGCTAAGACGGACAGAAACGATGTGTAAGGGCAAACTCAGCACAATAACTTGGCAGCGTCTTGAAGTTTCAATATATATATATATATATATTATGGGTTCAGTTACATCATGTACCGATCTAAGATCAACCCAGTAGGCCCAGTATAATGAGTTCAGTTACACCATTCTCTTAAAGTATCCATGAGGAGCGAAGCCCAATAGGCCAAGCAGTAGGCCTAGCCTCGGTAGGCATAACAGCGGGTTGAGAAAGATGGCCACCGCGAAGGCCCAATAGACGCCCCACAGTACGGCCAATCACGACCCCGGTCAATCCTCCAACTCACTAATGACAGTCTAGTAGCATAGAAGGCGCCAATAGGACAGACACTAGCTAATGGTAATCGAGGTCAACTATGGGAGACCACTAGACTTGCCTGCCCGTAGATGGATCAGCCAATTAGGGAGCCCCCCAGCTAGCAACCGACAGCCCAGTCAGGGCATGCGCATGTAGGTGCCGCCTGCAACCCCCGCCGTAGCAATCTGGTGCCCACGATCGTATTGCCTGCACAAAACAACGATTGACATAGGCGGCTTCTACTGTTATTAGAGTAGTTCGGCGAATCTTGGCAAAACACCTATTACGAACCTTGACGCCAAAATTGCCTCTACAAAACTTTACAAATACCCTGCCCTATCGCACGAGAGGGGGGATCCGGATCAAAATCTAAGAGCCTAGAGAAAGAATGAAGCTCTCTCTCTCACACATTCTCAAAGCAACTTCCCATCGAACACACCAATCGAAGCCAGGCCCTTCGTCGCACTCTTTCCCCTATTTCTCGTGCATCATTGCGTAATATATCATCTTTGTATCTTTCTATTTGTTTAGAAAAAATTTTCAATTTAAATATTGAATGATAAATTAGGGAGCGAGTCTCATCAATCCTCTGACTTTTTTTATTCGTTATGTTACGTAAGACTCAGCTTATCAAAGATGGAAATCGGACCCATCTCAATTCAACCCGCCCGAGAAAGATTAGGCTACCTCCCAATTCATACAATCCAAATCCATGGACATATATATATATATATATATATGAGTATGTGTGTGTATTTATCCTCCATAAATATATATAATCTTTTTTTCTCCCTAAGCCCACGCAAGCACTCATCCTGCAACCATTTTGCCTATTCTACGAACTTATTTTTTGTAAGCCCTTGTGACAAACTTATCCTTGTCTTCATACAAATGGTCATCTTTGCTTCTCTCTCTAGCAATTCTCCTCTTATAAATAATCTCTTGTTCTCATTCTCGTTGTTTGGATTTATCCCTCAATGCTTGGATATATTTTGACTGTAAATACAAAAATCCGAATGCGGGTTCATAATAGTGCATCAAAAGGACCAAATTTTTGAATAAATAGGATAAAAAAACCCATGCTGGTTCATCATTCCATGGAAGCAAGGAAAGAAGCTAGAACAACAAAAACAAATTAGGCGTAGAAGAGAGTATTTTCAATATTCACAGTTGATGGGTTGATCAGCCATGAGCCTAAGGTGCCATGCCCCACAGTGGGCTCACACCTCAGCTCCAACAAAACAAAATTTTTTTAAAGTGAAAGTTTTCATGTTACCCAAACAAAATAAACGTATTTGTGAATCAGGTACCCTCAAGCTTGGAGAGGTAAGCTATAGACAGCTAAACATCTCCAAGAAGGGAGCCTAACCTCCATCTATGAGTCACCCTCATTCCAGGAAGCTTACCTTCTATTTAGGAGCCTGCCCTCCTTCTAGGAGCCATCCTCCATCCAAGAGGTCTACCCTCCATCTAGGAGTCACCTCTCCATTTCGGAGTCAAGAATTCTCCGTTTTGGAGCTAAGAGTCTTTCGTCTAGAAGTCAGCCCTCAGCTCAAGAGGCAGAAGCCCACTGTTTAGGAGTCAGCCTTCCATCTGAAGAGGCAAGTCCTCCATCCAGGAGGTATCGCCTGAGGAGTCCAACCCTTCGTCCAAAGAGCCAATCGTCGTCTACTCAGGCAGGTGGCCAACTCACTATCAGCGGAATTCAGTTCTCCATCTCTATGCCACCTCTCAGTTGGGCACTCCTCTAAGTTGCCCCTCAGCTAGGAGCACCTCTAAGCTGCCCTTCCTCTAAGTTACGCATTTTTCTTACATCTTTCTATTTTTTAAAAATATTTTAACTAAATATCAAAAAATAAATTAGAGAGTAAGTCTCATCAATCCTTCAACCTCTTATTTATAAATTGTGGTGCACAGGTTTCATGTTAGAAGATACAAGGACCGGACCTGTTCTAATTCAACTCACAGAAAAAGATTGAATAAATCTCTAACACGTATAACAATCCAAATACCATGAATGCATCAACTGTCATTCCCTGAGTTGGTATTGCAGAACTAACTATTAATACCGTGCAACATTATCCTTGAGAAATTAAAAGGAGATACCTGTTAGCATCCAAATGGGCGTCCGGACAACGAAGGCACACGATCGCATACATACAATGGAATAAAATAGAAGCAGAAAATGAACACCGAATATTTTACGTGAAAAACCCTTCTAAATTAAGAAAAAATCACGGGACACTGAGTTCACAAATAAATTACTATATGAGATTTAGTTATATAAACCCACATGGCAACGCAAGTCCTTATGGCGGAAACGAAGAACAGTACACAAAGAACACACTTGTATTTTTCTTACTGCTCTCTTTTCTTCACTCTTCCTCTCTTCTATCTCATGCAACACTTACATGAGATTTAGTTATATAAACCCATATGGCAACGCAAGTCCTTATGGCAGAAACGAAGAATAGCGCACAAAGAACACACTTGTATTTTTTTTACTGCTCTCTTTTCTTCACTCTTCCTCTCTTCTATCTCATGCAACACTTACACTTGCACACACGTTGCTTCTCACACTTGTGTTCCTTTTATATAAATAATATATATATACATATATATGTAGACGAGTAAGGAGACAACCAACCACCCTGGCTATATGGTGGTTGGCACATAACTTTCAAGGCCTGCAACCGTAGGCACATGCCCTGTCCTACAGGCGACGCATGTATGTGCTGCAGGCAGATATGCTGGCTTTCTAGAAGATGACATCATTTAACTACCCAAAGTAGTAAGTCAACTATACGCCTACTGTAGAATACAGTCTTGTAGGATATCCATTTCTAATCGGTCAACGCCTGCGTTGACTAGAATTTCTCGCGTCAAAGATACTTTATATAGTCTGTGACATTCAGTACATGAATTCACGGACCTTAGCATCACAAGGTCCTCAGGCATTCTTAAAATCCTCAGACCATTAAGATTTTCACATGGAAGTGACCCCCAACAAATTTTCCCTCACGACCGAATGAGAACAAAATTAGCTTGCCCGGTGATATCACTGCTTCCAGCTTTCCCTTAGGTGAAATTTTTGTCATTATGTTTGACCTATTTTCGTCCGACCAAACCTTCTCTACAGATAACTACCCTTCATTAATAACATCTCTCACCCAATGATATCGAATGTCAATGTACTTCAAACTCGAATGGAATGAGGAGTTCCTACACAAATATATAGCATTTTGACTGTCACAAAGTACCATATATTTTTCTTATCTTAAACTCAACTCTTAGATGAACCTTTTTATCCATAACATCTCTTTACTGATTTCGATCACAGTAATGAACTCGGCTTCTATAGTAGAAAGGGTGATGCACATTTGCAACTTAGATTGCCAAGAGATTGCCCATCCGGCAAACTTGACCAAGTACCCTGAGGTGGATTTTTGAGAGTCAATATCCTCGGCCATATCCGCGTCTGTGTAGCTGACCAGTTGGAGCTTATTTTCTCCAAATTGTAAACACATCTTAGAAATCCTTCGGAGATATTTAAGAATCCATTTCATAGTAGACCAATACTCAATCTCTAGATTGACAGGAATTTGTTTACAATACCAATTGCATGAGCAATATCCGACCTTCTGTACACAGCAACGTACATCAAGTTACCAACGGCCAAAGAATAAGGTATGCCTCTCATGTGGGTTTTCTCTATATCCGAGGACTGACATTTCTCTTTGCTCAATCTGAAATGATAAACTAATGGGGTGCACACTAGTTTGGACTTATTCATGTTAAAGCGTTGTAACACCTATTCAATGTAGCTCTTCTGAGACAACTAGAACTTTTTGTTCTTCTGGTCGCAAAAAATTCTGATCCCTAAAATCTACTTTGCCGAACCGAGATCTTTTATGGCAAATGATTATCCCAATTATTCCTTCAACTCCTTAATTCGAGTACTATTTTGTTTGAAAATCAACATGTCATCCATATAAAGAAGAAGGACGACAAAGTCGTCCTTGGAAAATCTCTGCACAAAGGTACATTTGTCAGAACTAGTCTTTTGGTATTCTTATCCGACCATGACAAACTCAAACTTCTTGTACTACTATCTTGGAACTTATTTTAATCTGTACAAATTCTTCTTCAAATGACAAACCGATCCTTCCTTCCCCTTGACCTTGAACCCCTTTAGTTGTTTCATGTAAATTCCCTCTTCAATGTCACTATGGAGGAATACTGTCCAAACATCCTGTTACTTTATCTCCAAATCCAAAATAGCTGCTAAGCCAAACACAACACGAACGGAGGATATTTTTACCACCAGTGCAAAGATTTCATCAAAATCCACACCTTTACGCTAATAGAAACCTTTCATTGCCAGCCGTGTCTTATACCTCGGCTGCATAGTGTCCTCAGATGTCTTCAACCGGAAGGTCACTTGTTCTTTAGAGCTCTCTTCCCCTTAAGAAGTTTGGACAAATCAAATGTGTGATTTTCATAGAGAGAGCTCATTTCATCTCTCGTGGCTTCAAACTATCTCTCCTTATCCTCATTCTCCATAACCTCTTCATACTTCTCAGGCTCTCCAGTATCAGTGAGCAAGATATACTTACTAAGTGACAGATGGACGAATAGTCGTCCATTCCTCATGGACCGTCTCACTGGACCCTCCTTAGTCGGTTGAGGAATTACTTCATTCTGGTCCTCATTAGGTACTGTGTCTATCTCACCATTGTCCTCGTCCACTTGAGGACCATTGTCCTCATCCTCTAAGGATACCGGACGGATAATTTTAACACTCGTTTTGTCTGTCTGAGTAGCATCAGAATTGGTCTTCCTACAAATATCTTCAATAGTTTTATCCTCAATAAAAATCACATCTCTCGATCGGACCAGATTTTTTCAGCAGGATCATAAAATCTATAGCCTAATTTGTCTTCCCATAGCCCAAAAATATGCATTATTTCGTTTTTTACTCCAATTTGCTCCTTTCATCTCTCGGGATATGAATATAAGCTTTGCATCCAAACACCCTTAGGTGATCATAAGAGGGTTCATTGTCCGATCATATCTTCTTTGGCACCTCATACTTCTGACCAAAAAGAACTGGACAGTTTCACCTCAAAAATTATACACCTAACCTTTTTCAATAGTGTGAGATTTATCTACTTGGCCACTTTATTCAGCTATGACGTTTTTGGTGGTATCCTATAATATCTGATACCATGAGACCTACAGTAAGTATCAAAAGTCCCAATATACTCTCCCCCATTATCACTGCAGACGGTCTTTAATTTCTTCCCCTTCTGACACTCAACAAAAGTATGAAATTGTTCAAATACACGAAGAACTTGGTCCTTGATCTTCAGTGGGTAAACCCACAACTTCTTGGAGTGATCTTCAATAAAGGAAATGAAGTATTGGGCTCCACCAAATGACTTCTCCTTAAATGGTCCACATACATTTGTGTGGACGAGATCAAGTATATCAGCCTTCACAAAGGATGAGTCTCCATGGAACGAGACTCTACGCTACTTCTCGACCATATAATGAGGACACGTCCTCAATCCATCTTCCTTTAACTCTGAGATGAGGCTCTTCCTCGCCAATTGATATAGTCCACGATTGCTCATGTGACCCAACGTCTGGTACCACAGGTCCTTAGACTCCTTGTTGGTGATGGAGCTTGCGTCCCCAGCCATTGCACAAGCTTTTATCACGTACAGGTTGGACGACTTTTTCCCTCGTGCTATGACCAAAGACCCTCTAGTTAGCCTCCATTCACCTTCATAGAAAGTATTACAGTAACCTTTATCATCCAACCAGTTGGCTGAAATAATGTTCAATCGGATATCAGGGACATGACAAATATCCTTCTGCATCAGTTTCGTCCTATTGTTGGTGACTAGTACAACGTCACCTCTCCCAACAACCATAAATATTCCCTCATTTTTCATTATTATCACTCCAAAATCTTCTAAAGTATAAAATATGAATAGACTTCTTCTAAACATGGCATGCAGAAAAGCACCAGAATTAACCACCCAACCAAATTCATGATTTGTCAGGCTTGTTACGTTTTCTTCACATGTCAACGAGAGATCACCTCCCATGACCACAGAGACCGAGGACTTTTCTTCTTCTCATCATTTCTCTACTTTCATTTTCTCCGCATTTTCTTACTTTCACTTTAAACATTTTTTCTAGATGTGTCCATTCTTACCACAGTGGTGGTACTCAAAATTTTAGTATTTTGTTCAAAACTTACTATGGCTTTTCTCTCCGGGCTTCTGGCTGTGTCCTCTACTTCTTTCCATAGACTTGGTCATAAGTACTTCAGACTGTGAAAATATTGAACCCATTGTGACCGTCTTAACTCATTCATGAGTAAGAATATAATGATCTCATCCAATTTAAGCGTGTCTTTTCCAAATAGTATGGTAGTGACGATGTGGTCATAAGAAGTTGGTAGAGAGGCCAGCAGTACCAACGCCTTGTCCTCCTCCCTGATCTCTTCATCAAGAGCTGACATTTGCGTCACGATCCGATTAAACTCGTCTAAATACTTCTCAAAATTATCACCTTTTACCAACTGCAGGCCAAAGAACTATTTTTTTATATGTAATATGGTTGTCAAGGATTTGGACTTATATCTACTCTCCAACTTCTCCCATACTTCCGCCGGGTCTATCAGATCGAGGACCTCCTAGAAAGTGTTGTCCATCAAGCATAACTTAATGGTGTAATTGGTAAGGTCTCTTTTATCTTGAAATTCTTCCTCGGTCAGGTTCGCTAGCTTTTCTTTCTTCTTCTTTAGGGCCTTCACCGTTCTCTCTTTAGTCAGGATATTCTTCACCCTCTTTTACCAGAGGATAAAATTGCCTTACCCGTTGAATTGATCCATACTAAATGGTAAGTTCTTTGAAAATGATAATGACGCCATTAGAATAGAGTTCTTAACCTTTCTCTGATACCACTTGTTAGCGTTCAAATGGGCAGCTGGACAATGAAGGCACACGATCACACAAACACACAGTGGAATAAAATAGAAAAAGAAAATAAATATTAAATATTTTACGTAAAAAATCCTTCTAAATTAAGAAAAAAATTACGAGATACTAAATTTACAAATAAATCTAT
>JAODPA010138669.1:0-16076 GCA_025585075.1 Nepenthes mirabilis | reverse complement strand
CTTAAAAAAACTCTACACTTTATTCTTTTTAATTTTCTTACTCCTGAAAAAAATAATCATGTTTCTTAGTATAATTATAAAGTTTTTCTCGTAATTCTATAATTTTATATCATGTGAAACATATTATTTCTGTACAATTCATGCTATGATGGAAGTTTAATATGTGGGATGCTAAATTAGTATAAAATGTAGAAAATTCAGCTATTTACGTAATTCAGCAAGTATATCTAAATTTCAGACCTTGTAACTTAAATTGTGCACATTTTTCAGGTTATATAATACATTTATTTGATAGTTTAAAGTATGTATAAGCTATTATACAAATTTAAGACATTTAAAAAAAAAATTCAGTAAAAGTCAACAACTTGGAAGAAATTCTGCAATTCAAGTTTAATAACTTACATGCAAGGCAATATTTTGTAAAATTATGAACATGCAAGCTTATAATTTTAAATCCAAAACATGCGGTAGCAAAATGAAGAAAATTTATCACATACTAGGCCATTAAACCATGAATTTAAGACATGTATGCAATCAAATTGTAATATTCAAGTCATAAATAAATTTTCATGGATTTAGATATAAGTTCTTATGAAATCTTGCTAAAATATTATGAAAAATTCACATGCATACTCAATGCCAATATTAATACTTTGAAATTACAACTTGGATGAACATTGAAACAAGAAATGCTGAGAAATTTAGAAAAGAGCATTAACAATGAAAGAAAGAGCATAGAGTCACTTGCCTTGGCTCTGATTTGTTCAAATTCTCACTTGAATCAACTGAATTCAGACTTCTTTGGCCTCATCTCTTTTTTTCTCTGTTCTCCTTGGCTACTTATTTCTCTACTCACTAGAAACTCTAAAAATATGATCGAAAAATGAGCCGAATGCCTATTTATATAGAGTGCCACTCGAGTATGCATTGGGCACTGATGATATGGGTTTATTGCGCTTGAGTGTGGCTCGAGTATGTATCAGGCATACATTACTATCTTTGTTGCTCAAATGTCCCTCGGGCACACATTAAGTGTGAGCAATCCGCTAATCATGTGTTTGGGCCCCTGTCAGACGTCCCTCAGGCATTGACTCATGGGTTTTGGCATTCAGGTATGGGTTGGGCCTCCATCAGGTACTAAGTCATCCAATCATATTTTAACTTTTTAATCTGATACTTTATATTATTTGACCTTAATTTTAATTACATTAGCTAAATCTTTCAAGATTATTCTTAATCAAAGACTCGGGCCTTACAGGACCGAGTGAATACTACCGTTGTTGAGGATCTATAAAGTCAAGAGTAGGCTACCAACCTCGATTACGAGCTATTCGAGTCCAAGGCAAGATCCCAAGAGCTCGTGGAGGAGAAATTTTGGGCTCTAGATTAGATCACCTGGCTCGAGGATGCGCTTCGGGGGGATGAGCAACAACTCAGTGATATTTGGAGCGAGCATGCCCAACTTGAGGGAGAGCTGAGGACCCAGTTCTGCCCGGAGGGAGTTGGTAGTGCCCTGGACAACAGATTCTAGGTTGGTGTTGGCCTTTGCAGATGGATCGCATCATTGGTGGCTTCGGACTTTCCTGTTGGCTTTTTCAATTTGAGGAACACTATCGCTTGACGCCGATCTGACTTGGTCAAATTCCCTGATACAGGAGGGGATACTTCGCCATGCTCACTGGGGGGCTTCCCACCTTAGGATAGTCATTTGTTAGAGCCGTAGGCACAGGCAGTATTTTGTATCTTTGAGGCAGATGAATGCTCCTCAATGTACATTTTGATTCTTTAACAAATCAACTAGATTGACATAATCATTGCCACTAATATCTTTGAGTTTGTGTTGACTAGTTTTTGTTCAGCACTTGTTGTGTTTGCTGACGAAGCGTTGTCGCTATTGTCACGGAGCTTGACTGATTATCTTTGTTAATATGTTCTCTTTCCTGTGAAAGGACGTCGTAGTACTGGGAGTGACTTTGGATGGCTAACCAGATTTGGTCGCCACAGTCGTCGGGCTTCGGCAGAGTCTAGACCATCATCTGCATTTGACTGATTGTCCTCATCCCAATAAGAGGGAGTTGTCACACTTGTACATCGGGTCCCAATTCGTCGAAGGTCTTATGTGGTATTGATTGTTCTTTTAGGCAAGTTTGACTTTAATTCGTGAGCTCCTTGGACCGTAGTACCCAACTATTGTCAACTAATGGTGCTTGTTTTTGTTAAAGGAAGTTGTCGCATACATACTAAAAAGCCCCCTAAGGTTTTATAGTGGTCGCTTTTTGGGCATGTCCGACTTTAGTCTACAAGTTTCCCAAGCCATGGTATTTGACTTCGTTTGGGTTGCTCAATTGTTTAAATTGAGGTTTTTGTTCTGATTGTGGTCGGTCAAGTTGCAGGTTAAAGCGTTTACCTGACTTAAGAGCAGTCTAGACCATTTGATCTTATGCAATGACATGCTAGCATTCATGTAAACAATAAAGTAAAAAAAATCATTTTATAAGTTGAAATGTGGTACATAATGCAAGCAACCCACGTGATGTATAGGTAGACTTACCTGTATTCGGTGAGAAATCATTTGTAGTATTTTTTGAAGTGGATGGCATTATATGTCCTCGAGGCCAATTTGTCATTCTAGGTGCATAACTTATACGCACTACTCTAGAGAATCATTGAGATGAGAAATGGCCTCTACTAACTTGGAAAAAATTTATTCTTATTGATGTTCATGTTTGTTGCCTTTATACTCTATAGAACTAGGTCCTCCACCTCGAATTGGCTTGCTTTCATCTTCTTGTTGTAGTACAGAGTGATCTATTACTGGTAAGCCACTGTGCATGATTTTGTGACATCTCAGGCTTCTTCAAATAAGTCGAGATGTTTTCTTAGTTGTTAAAACTTGCTTAATTGGTTAAAATGTTCGACTTAAAGGCTAGACAGACCGATCTCGACCAGGATGACCGCTTTAGTTCCATAGCATAGGTTGAATGGTGTCTTGTGTTGGTTTCCTTGGTGTTGTCCTGTAGGATCATAGTATGAAAGGTAGCTCGTTCACCTAAGAGCCCCCATCGTCTTCAAGCTTCATTTTCAACCTGTGTAACAGCATTCGATCTATGACTTTCACTTACCTGTTTACTTGAGAGTAGGTCATAGAAGTGTGAACCAGCTGAATTTTCAAACTCGTACAGTATTTGGTGAAGCATTTACCGATGAATTGGGTTTTATTGTCGATGACTATAACCTCAGAAACCCTAAATCTATATACGATACTCTGTCGAACAAACTAAGTGGCATTCTTCTCAATGATCCATGCCAGTGAGGTGACTTCTACCCACTTCATTATGTAGTCGATGTTGACGATGATGAACTTTCTCTACCCAAATGCAATCGGCGATGGGCCTAAGATGTCGAGCCCCCACTATGTGAATGACCACGGCAATTGTAGAGTTCGTAGCCATAAGATATCGATTTTTATAATATCGTAATTAGCAATAATTAAGATAATACAATTAAAATTAGGCTTAATATATGCGAAAAATCAAGTTTCGGAAGCGAAATGGGAAAACAACAAGGGACACCCATCGAGCGCTCGACGCAACGCTGGGGTGCCCATTCCAACAGGCCCACACTTGCCCGGCACTCGAGTACTGGCGGCAAGAGTTGGATCCAAGCTGGGTGCGCCTGAAGAGCGCTGGGCTGGCGCTCATATGCCAGCCACCAATATAAATGTGTGTTAGGGTTTTTCTACTTCACTTTTTGAGTGACTAGAGAGAGAGGAGAGAGAGAGAACACGAAGGAGAAGAGAGAGAAGGAAGAGATTGAGGCTCTCGGGTTCAATTTCAGTTTAGAACTAGTTGAAGAAATTGTAAATCGGGTTGAGGTAAGTACACCCATATACTTTTTTTTTTCTCTCTTTGTACTTTTTATTGTGATCCCTTCAGGTTTTTTCGTCTCAATACTCGTCCATACTTTTATTTTATGATACTCATGATTTGAGCATGTATATATGTTAATGTCACGTCCGATTTCTAAGTTTTATGAGGTATTTCGTACGTGAAACCCTAACCCCGTGCCCAAATGCTTTTATCCATTTATTTTGAGATTTTCAAATGATTGGGCCTTAGAAAATAGATACCCATGTCTTGAGTATAATTATTTATCGATTGAGTGTTTGTTTTGGTAGTTTTATACTGTTTTGTGCACATGAAAAACCCTAATTCACGCCCTGACATTTTTACCCATGTAATTTAGGGTTTATGTATGATTTGACTTTAGATAATTGAAACCCTGACTTTATAAATGTGGGTGCTTTAATTATTTGGTATTTATTCACATATATTTTTATGTGTTATTTTATATATTTAAAAATATTTTTGGATGTATTTGTGAAGGGATTTATCCTTCGAGAGTTTTAAGGTAATATTTGACTCATTATGGTAAGAATTTCTTAAATATTTTAAAATTTATGTTAATTTGTACATGCAATTAAAGGCATGTGAATATTTAAACTCATAAGAATATGATTATCTGTATCTGTATCTAAGAATTATGTAAGATATGAAAAGTATAAGAAGAGAATTCCATGATATGCTAAGTGTTGATGAACCATTCTTTGGGGAGTGAAATCAAAGTGTTAAGAATGAGTATGGAATTTTTCTAGGAGCAAGTAATCATAAAATTGGACCAATGATTTATATTCAGATGATAATATTTTCTGATATACCTCAGGATATGACTGTGGTGGTATGAGAATCGCCTCTGGGCCACAGGGGTTGTGGTAGCATAGCTTTATGGTTCTGTATACCTAGTGAAAGGTATACCGCTCATTATGAGGTGTTAAATTGTGTGAGTAGTACCTTAAAATGTGTAAAAGTATACACATTTCTTTCCTCATTTAGCCACACCATTAGCTGGTAAGGCATGGCCCTAAAATAAAGAAATTTTTGTATGTTTTAGAATCTAAAAGAATTAGAAGTAAAACGGGTATGATAAATATATTTTTAAAATACATTTATTCATATTTCATACTTATACATTTTTATTATATTCCTATATCCCTCCTTTACTTCACTTTGAATATATTGCGTATTATTCTTAATTATATTGTACCTTATTGAGTGTTTGGCTCACTCATTACTATTTTTCTTACCTTCAAATGAGTACGAGTTTATACTCAATAAGATGAAGTAGAGATTAGTAGTTGTCTAGGTTCTGGACTTTGAAGAAGATTTTAAGGACCTAGATTATGTGATTTTGTACTTATGCCCGGAGGACTTTTGTATATTTTGATTATTTGTATCTGTTGTATTAAGGATATACAGATAGTTTAGTTCTGCTATATATTGATGGTTATATATATGCTTTTACAGGTAATTATGGTTTATATTTTAGTACCTAGTAACATTTCTCTGTTCGACGTTGTATCCAGAGACCCGACGTTAGAGCCACAAATATGCAATGGCATTTGGATCCTGTGTTAGTTGTTGTTGTATAATGTATATGTTGTACAGAGATATTCTACAGGTTTATATTTAGTCTGACAACCGTTTTACAGCCAAAATTTTACTGATTTTTTGTTAGGATTTTTAGAGTCGTCACAATTGGTATTCGAGAAAGGAGATGCCTCAAGTTTGATTTGAATTTTATGCAAAAATTTAAGTTAAAGTAAGATAGATTGAATAAGTAGATGAAGGTATAGGATGATTAAAGTAGATTGGATAGTTCTAATTATTCTGGTTTAAATAACATAAGTTAGAACTAAATTAGGATTAGTGGTTAAGTTTGATTGTCCAGCTTACATTGTTCTAATTAGCATCCGAGTTATTAATTAACCCACATTATTTTTATTTCAAAAAAGATATTAGCAGATGATGCATGACACCCAGATGAAGAACTGCATAAAACTTAGAAGTCTTGAAGGATCTAGTTTAGTCGAGAACCAAGAGAAAGAGAAGTTGAAGGGGGATACTTTGAGAATTAACTTAGGTTGATATTAATTCGAGGACTAGGATAGGAATGCTTGACTAGTAAGGCAAGTGGGACGGATAAGGTGAAATCGATGGATCGAGGTCAAGATAACTTGGAGTTGATTTCTTGTGTTAGCGAATCCAAGGATGTCGATTTATGATCGATTTAACAATAATGATCAATTGCTTAAATTTTTGGGTGGCATGGATCCTGTAGAAGTTAAAATGCGAATCCTGAGAATTGAAATGGTATTTGCAGTGACCCAATATTTGGGAGGAGATAAGATAATGTTTGTCTCATATAAGTTAAAAGGCGAAGCCAACCATGGGCGGTTGATAAGAAAAGAGTCATATGTCGAGAGGATAAAGAGATATCGTGGTATATATGTTCATGGATACTTTTATGGATAAATATTATTTGACGAGTCTTTGGGAGTATATTTCTAATTATAGACTGTTCTGCCACATGATCAAGAATTATCCTTATCCCATGAGTCGGACGGTGAACAAATCCAGTGCCTTGGATCGGGGTTTTGCGATGATGATACAAGGTGCAGAGGTATTGTCTACCGTAGTAGAATGCAGGAATTTTAAATTTTGTCATTTCTGTATATGTGGGTTTTGAATCTATATTTTCATTTGTATTTCCTAAGTTTATTCATTTATCTAAGGATCTAGGCTTTGTGTTAATTGTATCGATATGAGGTTTGATATGATATTGGGGGTGATATGACTGATGAGTCGTCATACTAGTATGAATTATGATTGGTAACAATATTATACTTTGTAATCGAGTTGTAAAATTTTGAGTATGAGTTAGAGTTGGTCGAGTGACGACGAAATTATTATCGTTTTGCCTACAAGTCGTTTAATAAGGATATGAGTCTAGTTTATGTATCATATGAGATTATATTTGGAAGTCGTCTTGTGGTCACTAAGAATTTTTTGGCTGTTTAAGTATTTGAGGATGCTTCTTGGATGAGAGGATTGGGCTAGTTTATCTTTTTATAGGTAAATTGAGGTTGATGTCAAGGTTGCGCCAGGATCAACACTAATTTTTAAGGATTTCGTATAGAATTGAAGAAGTATTAGTTGGGTGCCACTGTGGGATGTTTTAAAATTTTTGGGGTGAGTAAAATGAACAGATGAGGTTACTTAGGGATGATTGAAAATTTAGATTGTTTGGGAGACAAATGATTTGATAAGTAGGCATTGTGAATTAATAGGTGATTTATTTGATCTATTGCAAAGGCTTGATAATTTCTATGGTCGATTTGTATCCATAGTATTGTTAATTGTGGATAATTGAGAGTTGTACCCGTGGCAGCATTTAAGATAAAGATATAGTCGTTACGAGTTCTAGCAATGCCGTTTGGGTGTGTAGGTTCATTGGTATTTCTGTGGATTTTATGGATTAGATCTTCACACCATATTTAGGTCAATTTTGTGATGGCCTCATTGATGAATTCAAAAAATCATGGGGATATACGAACTCTGTTTGAGGACTGTATTATGGTTTGTGAAAGACAGTTAACCGTGTGCTTAATTGAGAAAAGAATGTAAGTTTGTTTAGGGGAAGTGTTATAATGGGTATATGGCTTATTCAGTAGCATGATTATAGGTCTGTAGACCATTGAAGTGGTGGCTTATTAGGCAAGACTGATTAATGTCGTGAAGGTGTCCATTTTCTTTAGTCTAGTTGAATCTGGTAAGTTATCCGTTAAGTATTCCTCAAGAATTGTAGCGTCCGTGGAGCGTTTGGTTTAGAAATGATCGGTATTCATTGGAATGAGATATGTGGGGATAGCCTTTGAGGAATGAAGGGTAAATTGTCAATCATGTCATTTGGGTTGATCCCTGATGGATCAAGTAAATTGTAGTAGAATGTGATGCTTTTGATGAAGATTTAGAATTTTATTTTTTTGTATCATATGGGTGGTTGCCCTTAGGTTATGTCGGTGGACAGTCTATGATCAAAATTACTCTAATAATTTTAGAAATTTGAGAAGTTGTTTCGTGAAGAGGAGATGATCATATGATAGTGGAAGTGGGTAAATTTGCTTAAGGACTATGAAGATGAATTTTAGTGTCTTTTAATGAAGGCAAACATTAGTGTCAATAATTTGATGTCGGGAATCTTCGAATTGGGTATGTCGTTGATGTTTCATAGGAGATGTTAAAGGATGAACTGCGAGCAAGCCCCAATGTCTGAACAATTAGGGTGCTTTGCTTATGATTTTGGGAAGAAGAATTGTATATAAAGTATTGAAAATTTGAAATTATGAGATGAGAAGCCCTCGTGATTCTATTCCTGGGTTGTTAGGATGGCGAAGTTTATAGATGTTGTTTAGATAATTGTGGATTAGTTAATGAGGACGGTCCATTTATCGTGAATTTGGATGATGTGATCGGATTGAATAAGTTAGCTTGTCGGCATGCCAACGAGATAATAAGCAGTTGAATATTCGAGTTTTGAGGTTTTGGTGGTAATTTGAGACTACCAAAATTTTTGAGATAATTCTTCAATTGTGTTTTCTAAGTTGATTGTAATTTGACGATTAAGGGTTTTACCTTAGTGGTATCGGTATCTTTGAGATATTTCTTAGGCTTATAGCTGCTACATAACCTGAGTGTCCAATATAAATCAATAGATGAAAGTTGCAAGAAGATTTTAATATGCAAATAAATGATTAATCAAAGTAGCGTAGTGGAAGCGTATGGACTCATATATTTTAAAAGTCGGTTTGAGATTCAAGGTGAATGATCATTTCGAGGCCCAGGTTGAATTGAAGTAAAAGTTTATTGTCCGTTTGGGGTTTTGAATTAAGTCAGAGAGGTAGTCAATAAATTTAAATTGCCTTCAAATTTTGGTGGATTATCATGATATCTACCATATATCGATGATTGAGAAAGTATGTGATCGAGTTAAGCCATTGTGAGAGATTAGGAATTTATCTTATGATAATATTTCAATTCAGATTCTAAATAGAAAGTATTAGGTATTGAGAATCAGAATAATTTAATTACTGGAAAAATAGCAGGGGATGCCCACCGGGCACCCATGGCGGCGCCGGGGGTGCCCATTCCAATAGGCCCACGCCTACCAGTCGCTCAAGTTCCTGCAGCAGGTGCCGGATCAAGGCTGGGTGCGCTTGAAGCGTACTGAGCTGACACTTGAGTGCCAGCTTGCGATATAAACGTGCATCAGGGTTTTTCCACGTCATTTTTCGGGCAACTAGAGAGAGAGAGGAGAGAGAGAGAATGTGAAGGAGAAAAGAGAGGAGGTGATCGAGGCTCTCAGGTTCGATTCTGGCTTAGAGCAAATTGAAAAAGTTGTAGATTGAGTCGAGGTAAGTGCACCCAATCTTTCTCTTTTTACACCTTTTGTTCTGATCCCTTAAGGTATTTTTGTTCTGATACCTGTCTACACTTTTATTTTATGATACCCATGATTTGAGCATGTATATATGTTAAGTTTATGTCCGATTTCTAAGTTTTATGTGGTATTTCATACGTGAAATCCTAGCCCCAAGCTCGAATGCTTTTACCTATTTATTTGAGATTTTCGCATGATTGGGATTTAGAAAATGGATACCCATATCTTGAACATGATTATTTATCGTTTTGGTGTTCAATTTGATAGTTTTATGTGATTTTGTGCACATGGAAAACCCTAACCCGTGTCCTAACATTTTTCCAATGTAATTTAGGGTTTATACATAATTTGGCTTTAGATAATTAAAACCCTAGCTTTATAAATGTTGGTACTTTGATTATTTGATATTTATTCACATATATTTTGTATATATTATTTTACGTGTTTTGAAAATATTGTTGGATATATTTGTGAAGGGATTTGTTATCCAGAAATTCTAAAGTTATATTTGACTCATTGTAGTAAGAATTTCTTAGATATTCCATGCTTTATGTTGTTTTGTGCATGTAATTAAAGGTATGTGAATACTTAAACTCATAAAAATATGATTATCTATATCTATATCGTAGAATTATATAAGATATGAAAAGTATAAGAATGGAATTCCATGATATGCCAAGTATTGATGAACCGTTCTCCAGGAAACGAGAGCAAGGTGTTAAGCATGAGTATGGAATTTCCCTAAGAGTAAGTAATCATGAAACTGGACTAATGATTTATATTCAGAAGGTAATATTTTTTAACATACCTTAGGATATTATTGTGGTAGCACGAAGATTGCCTTTGGATAACGGAGGTTATGGTGGCATAAGCTTTATGGCCCCGTATACCGGGGAAAGGATATATTGCTCACCACGGGATGTTGAATTGCTTGGGTAGTGCCTTAGAATGTGTGAAAGTATACACATTCCTTTCCTTATTTGGCCACATTGTTAGCTGGTAAGGCCTACTGGCCTTAGTTTGTAAAGATAAAGAAATTTCTACATGTTTTAGAATCTAAAAGAATCAGAAGTAAACGGGTAAGATAAATGTGTTTTAGAAATATATTAATTCATATTTCATACTTATGCATTTTTATTATACTCATATATCTCTTATCTACTTCACTTTGAATATATTTCGTATTGTCCTTGATTATATTGTACATTATTGAGTATTTGGCTCACTCATTATTGTTTTTCTTGTCTTCAGATGAATACGAACCTATACCCGATGAGGTGGAGCAGAGATTAGCAGTTGGTTAGGCTCTGGACTTTGAAGAAGATTTTGTGGACCTAGATTATGTGGTTTTGTACTTATGCCTGGAGGATGTTTGTATATTTTGATGATTTGTATTTATTGTATTAAGGATGTACAGATAGTTTAGTTTCACTATATACTGATGGTTGTATATATGCTTTCACAGGTAATTATGGTTTGTATTTTGATATCCAATGGCATCTCTCTATCCGATATTGTATCCGGAGATGTGACGTTGAAACAACAAATATACTGTGGTATTTGGATTCTGTGTTGGCTGTTGTTGTGTAATGTATATGTTATATATGGATATTGTACAGATTTATATTTAGTCTAACGGTCATTTTACAGCCGGAACCTTACTGATTTTTGGTTAGGATTTTTGGGGTCATCATAGTAGCTTTGTGTGCAATTGGTGTGGAATGTTTCTATGGATTTGGTAGCTTTCGCACTTCTTCATGAATTCTGTAGCGTCCATCATTGGCCAGTAGTAACCCTACCACATGATTTTGAATGCCAAGTTTTTACAGCCCACATGTGATCTACAGATTTTGAGGTGTAACTCACTTAGTGTGTAGTCAGCTTCTTCTGGCATAAGATATCGCATGTAAGGGATTGAGTAACCTCATCTGTACAATCTACAATCCATGATGGTGTCCTAATTTGCTGTCTTTTTTATATGCTTGGCTTCCTCTATATTTTACGGGAGAAGGCCGTCAATGAAGTACCTTCTATATGGAGTTATCCAGTTTTCATTATTTGTAATCTATAGCACCTCTAGTTCTAGCTCTTCAACGCTCGGGATGGCAAAAACTTCTCAAATGTCTTAGGCATATTGCTTGGGATTGTCAGTTGCCACTGCTTTTGCTAGCTGATATGCCTTCCAGTTGTCCTCCCTTAGGATGTGGATTATCTGAATCTAATTATAGTTAGAATAGCCATCCATAAAACTTAATAGCTCGTGCTTAACCATTGCGTCTACTAACAAATTGATTCTTGGTAAAGGAAAATTGTCCTTTGGACATATTTTATTCATATCAATGAAGTTTATACACATCCGTCATTTCCCATTAATCCTTTTGACGAGTACCATGTTTGATAGCTAGTTAGGCTATAGGACCACATTTATAAAATCCGCGTCAAGTAGTTTCCTGACTTTTTTAATGGCGATCAATTTCTCGATGGAGTAGTTCATCTGCTTCTGCCTGACGAGCTTGCGATTAGGATCGAGACTCAATTTGTGAACCATTAGTCAGTCGGTATCCCAAGAATGTTAGCAGAAGTTCATGCAAATACATCGGAGTTCTGTTGGAGGAAAGCCGTCAACTATTCGCACAAGTGATCTGATAACGAGGCCTTGATTTGTACACATTTATTAGGCTCATCAGGATCTAAGGGAATTTGAAGGGTTGATTTGCCAAGCTGTCTTTGCTGCAGCGTTGTTTTGTCTTGGAGGTCGAAGTCTTCAATCGGTTGATTGGGGATCATTTAACTGACTTGGAACAAGTAGCATGTCTAATCGGTGACTTGGTGTTGAGGACCTCTCCAATTCCACATGCTGTCATGAACTTCATTTTTAAATTTGGGATCGACATCACTATTCCAAAGGCAACTAAGTAGGGCCATCCCAGTATGTATTATAGACTGAGAGTAGGTAAACTACCATAAATATGAGCATGTGGGATGCTATCTTCGGGTGCGTCCCTATTATGACCTCCAACTGAATGGTCCTTTAGATCGAAACAGGTTCATTGTCTAGTTTGTATAAGGGTCCCTCATCAAGTCTAATTTGATCCCTTTTTTTAATCCGAGTTTAAAGTAGGCATCAAGAAATAACAAGTTTCTCGAACTTTCATTATCAATAAATACTTGTCTCAATTGGTAGTCAAACGTACCGTCCAAGACGATGGTAGATACAACAAGAGAGTCAGAATAGGGAGTTATTACATATATCATATCATTGTCACTAAAACTAATAATATCATTCCTAGGTCCTACCATCGGCTTCTTACTACTAGAAGCTTTCTCCAGGCGGTTCAAGGTGTTGTTCTTCGGTAGTCTCATGGTTACCATGCTGACTGCCTCGATCGTGATCTGGATTCTCGGTCACTCTTGCTGCTCCAGTTCGTCTTCGCTTGCTCCATTGGGGGCTTGCCTTAGGTTTCATAGAAATCTAGTGAAGCACCCTTTTTAGATGATGGCCTTGATCTCCTTTTGTAGAGTCTAACAGTCTTCAATGTTATGGCCTGAAGATTGATAATAGAAGTAGTATTTTGACTGATCTCCTCACTCCGGGTTTTTGAGTTTCTTTGGTCACTTTAAGAATTTTTTGTCTCGGATTTGTATGGAAATATTTGTTCTGGTGTCATTTAGCGGAGTCAAGTTTAGGAGCCTGAACTCCCTTCTGATGCCCAGTTTGATCCTTGGCTGCTTTCTAGGATCTCGGAAGCCAACGTTATCTCCATTCCTCTTATTCCTGTTTGTTGAACCCTAATGGTTGTTGTCCATGCACTTTGGCCACTTTTGCCTTAATGGCCTTCTCGGTGGCTATGTATGTGCGGGCAATGGTCTCAGCCTCCAAGAAGGTTTAGGGTTCCTGTTAGACCAAGTGTATAAAAAAGTTGCTCGACTACAAAGTTGCCATGAAGTTGTTCAGCTTCACATTGTCGGTGACTTTGAATATCTTTCGGGCCTCAACGTTAAATCAGGCCAGAAAGCATTTTAGACTCTCGTTTGACTTTTATAGAATACAAATAAGGTGTCAGGGTTGTTTCTTCTCCCTTTGACTAGAGGTGAATCGTGACAAAACTATGTTGGCTAGTTTTTAGAACATTCGGATTGAGTTTGGCTGTATACAGTAGAACTAAATTCGAGCATCTCCTTTGAGCGTCAGAGGAAAGTACAGACATATGGCGGTGTTGTTAAGGCCCTGGAAGCCCAATAGAGTGTGAAAATGGTTCAGATGGTACACCGGATTGGAACTTAGGGTTCTAGGGTTGGCATATTGAACTTGTGAGGGAGCGGCTATATCCGGATCTCCCTTTTGAATGGTAACCTTGGCAGGTTAGTGAAGTGTTTGTCAGTGCTTTCTCTGAACACCCCGAGAGGAGGATGCAATCCTCTTTACATTGAGGAAAGTTCTCAACTTTGAGTGGTTTGAAGAGATATGCTGGAGTGGACGGCTATGGGCCCTCCTTGATCATGTGCTGCATGAGGTTTTTTCTTGGGTTGGGGGCTTTTAATCGTCATGGAGTAGCATTGATTCCGCTGCTTTGGGCTCTCATCCTACGGTCCATGACTCAATCGGCCCTCCAACTGTATTTAGGCTCTATCGCTCGTGGTCGCTCGGGCCTCGAGATCATTAGGCCACTAGGTCTTCTCGATGGGCTGTCTTTTCCTCCGATTTCTCCTCTTGGATGTTGAAATTTGGAAGTTAGAGGAAGGAGCCCCCAATTGTTAATCGTTCAAACGGGTGCAGATGGTTTGGAATAATTTGGATATAGTATCCATCTGGGTAGTGAGTGTCTACACATTAGGGGCCGGTCGCATGTCCCCGTAACTACCTGTGGAGGGGTCGTCGCTATGGGAGACGATGTCTCTGGGCGGTGCACTGGCCTGTACCATGGTGTTCACCTTGTTTGCCCTGGTGTAGATGGTTTGAAGTAATTTGGACATAATGTCCATCCGGACAGCAAGTGTCTGCACATCAGGGGCTAGTCATATGTCCCTATGGCTACTTGTAGAGGGGTCGTCACCATGGGAGATAATGTCTTGGCCAAAGCGTTGGCTTGTGCTTTGATATTCACCATATTTGCTTGTTTCGATAATTGGGGTAGGCTTTTTATCGCTGATTCCTACAAAAGGCACCAATGATGCATCCACAGATCTTAATTATCGTACGGATTAGAGAGCCGCCTGATCTTACCCAACAAGTCGAATTAAAGTAGGTCTAGTCTTTATCTACTAGAAATCTGAGTCCTATACATAAGAGGTCAGAGGATGATGGGACTTATATCTTAATATATCCTCCGATATTCAAATTAGGAATCTTTTTTCGAAGGAGAGAAAGATGGAGCAATGTAAGATGCATGGATGCAAGAAAAGAGCGGGATTGAGTGTTTATTGGAGGTTAGGCTTCGTTTGGTGCGCTCAACGGACGAGCGACTTAGAGAAAATTGCACTCACGAGGGAGTGGTTTGGAGAATCATGGTTACACTCACTGGAGAGTGGCTTTTATGGAGAGGTGCACTCATCGGGATTGGCTTAGAAAAAGTGGGTCAAAATTAGGACATCCTATTCTCTAGATCAATTGCTTGATTAGAGATTGGATCGCCGGATGCTCCCCGGAGATTTTAGAAAAAAGGATCCCCCCTTCCTACGGAGGAGGGGATGCATACATAGAGTGAGAGCGTGGGCTAGTCGGCTTTGAGCTCCACGGCTCTGCAATGGTGAGTGGCTGGCACTATGCACCTGCGGTTGTAGGCTGCAGGTGCTACGACTCTATGTCTCTAGGGGAGTCACCATCGTGCTTCCACCACTAACAGTCTTATAACGTCCCACGTTCTCAATTGTATTTAATGAGACGTCATACTTTCTATAAGTCCATAATATATATAATCATTATACACATGATCCATAAGATACCATATCAAATGGCTCTAATCTCGTATGACTTGAATAAGACGTCAGATTTTTTAGAGATATTACTAAGAACCAAAAAGCAATTACCATAAAAATTTATGGAAGTATAAATAATAACCATAACCATTAGCGAAAGTACAGCTAAATGATCAACACTAACATTGAATATATTTCTTTCCTTTATTTATTACAAGACAGGGTATATTTCTAACATCAAATTTATCCAATACATTACAATTCATCACCGTTTGATCCTAATTACCTTCCGGCTTCAATCTTAATCACCAAATACCAATTTATCTTCCATCTGAGGGGTTAAAAAAAAGTAAGCGAGTGAGCCAAATGCTCTGTAAGATATATAATATACAAAGATATGCACATTTATACTGAAACTACAATATCATAAGAAGTAGAAATCGAATACATAATTTTCTGGTTAAACTGAATTTAGAAGCTGGTTTAGCTGTAGTTTTCTAGTTCATTTTACCACCCGAGTATATCTCACGTTTTCATGATAATATGTACAAGAATTTAACATAAAATAAGTATTAGAATAATAATACTCGAAGGAATGATCAATAATCAACACCAAGGAAGAAAGGAATAAAATACACTTGTCAAAACATTTAGCTAAATTTCTTTTTCTCTTGCTGCCTTTGGTTCTACTCTTAGTTCCCTATCTGTTTTTCTTTTTGTTTTTTTCTCCGTTTTTCTCTATGATTTTTCCTCCCTTACCTATGTTAATCCTTCATTTATATCAAAATTTGCTGACTCGATCCCCAATTTAATTTCGTGCGGCC